>JABFPJ010000049.1:0-82724 GCA_022817425.1 Gryon sp. ZL-2020 | reverse complement strand
TATTTAATCAATATAAATCAAACATTTATTGATTTAAACATATATATATACCATATATATACCATGTAACGACGCTGCAATAATCAAAGATTTATAAGTTGTTTAAATAATAAAAATTGAGTTTTTAAAAAATATGTCAGCAATATAATTTCTGTACAAATTATACTGTTATTAGATATTTTTATGTTATATTTACCTTTAAATCTGGCTATTGGATGTAGAAATTCAAATGAATTTAAAATTTTTATGACAAAATCATCCGTCAAAAAAAAACTGATAAAAATTATACATGAACGAATTTTACATAAGAATAGAGAATAATATTTTTTCATAAACTTAACTTTTATTAAATTTAAAAGCCATTCACTTTTATACTACAAAATTATTATGATAAATTATATACGAAAAACCAAATGACAGATAGTCAAACCTTGTTTTAACATAAATACTTTAGCAATAAAATTTGTTTAATGTTATCAGCTTGAATTTTTTCAAAGTTTATATGTTAACATGTGAAATAATATTCATTTAAACTAATTTTTCCTCGTGTATAAATATACACGATGAAATATACAAACACGCAGTGTATGAGTACTTCAATACTAGGAGTTGTACCCGTGTTAAAGTTTCCTAATGATTCCAAATAAATGTTGCACAATTCCTAATACACATACAAACCATGTATATGCATGTATACAAATGTTTAAATGTGTGTATTAGGAAATTTGAAACATTTATTAGGAATTGTTTGGAACTTTTAATTCGGGCACATTAAATTCCCTTTTTCCGTTTCAGTGTGACAAAAATATGACGTCCCATTATAGTGCCACAAGGACGTCACTGCGATTTTTTATTGTGACTTAAGTGTGATCTCCATGTGACCTCGTTTACTTCTGGTTTCAACATGACAACAACTATAATGTGGCACTATAATGGGACGTCGCATTTTTGTCACACTGAAACAGAAAAAGGGAATCTGATGTGACTTCTTTGTGATCTACATGCAATACATATAAAAAATCACCCGAAGTCACAAAGACGTCCTGTGACTTTTGTGGTTTATTTGAGACCTTAATTAAACGAATATTTCAAAAACATTTTTAATATTATTAGTTAATGTAAAAATTAATTAAGTAATTTTAAAAAATGTATGTTTAATTTAGTTTAACTTAATTATTTTGAAAATTATTATTATTATAAAACATTTAAATGTAAGGTTTCAGTTCTGGATGACATAGATGAAGATGAAATAAACGCAGTAGTGCGTCAGGCAGACAAAGAATGTCCTCAAGATTCATCTAAGTGCATAGTTGGTATGATCAGAACAATTCAATCTTGCTTCAGCGGTAAGTTCATTTTAAGTATTTAAATATCATTTTTAAGTTTTCTAAAAATAATAATAAATAATGGTAAAATTTGAAATCAGTATTTTGTTATGCTTTTATTTTAACTTTATTAAATGTATTATTGTTTTAGATGATGTTGACATAGATATTGAAGATTGTGGTTTTGGCAGACACTTTTTAAAATGCATGGAAGATATAGCTGCTTCGCATTGAAATTAAAAGTTTAATGCTTTTTTAATTATATCCCGTTTATTAAATTAAATATTAATCATCAAATTGAATGTAAATATAAAATACAGACTATAAATTATTATTGAGAAGTATAAATAAATTCATTCATTTTGACATTTAATAAGAGTTATGTTTATGAATTTCACAACCTAACATTCCTTGTCATATTTCGTAATAAAATTTTTTCGGATTTTTGGTTACTTTAATGGCAATGGAGGCTCAAAAATCCTTCAGAAAATGCCAGGAAATCAATAATATGAGTATTAAATAAGTACCAATCTAACTAATAATGTCCAGCAATAAAAAATCAGTGACTTTAAGACTAAGATTAATGGATTTAGAGTGCAAGTAATCAGGAATAACAACATGGATCATAGTTTAAGTGACTATATCAAGTATTCTTTTTATCGAAATAATGCTCTTACAGTATGAATTTTCATGTGGTACATAATCACCGCTTAAGACATCAATGTTTCGGACGAAACAAAGTGTTTTGCTCACAGACATTTTTATGCTTTTCTTTAATATGGTGTTCTTTTATCAATTGCGGTTTATTCCGTTTCTCGTTTTCACCATAATTAAATAATAATACGTGTTCGTTAAGTTGTTCTAAAGTAAAGAACTATTCACGAATGAAATAAGTAAGTACCAAACCGAAAAATTATTTTGTCGCTCAAGTTTTCCTTTTTTTTAATCCGAAGTGAATTTTGTACTATATTTGAAATAATTATGTTTTAACATTTGTAAAATAATTTGATATTGTATTAATGTAACTATGCATTTCTATATGTATTAATTTTATTAAAAAACATTCATATTAATCTAATCTGAACAGTCAGAATAAAATATTGAAAATTTTTGTGTGCTATTTCTAATTTCATCTGACGAATCAACTTTCCGTTTCTTCAGAGGAGCTTTGCTTTTTTGTACTTATGGACTTGATTTAATGGCGTAAGAAAGAAGCATTAGAACTTTTTTAAATTTGAGCTTCATCTGCATGAATATTTTGCAGTCATTAAACCGATCAGGCAATTCTGAGATGTTTCGCACATTTCTGTCACGTCAAAACTGAGGTCAGCATGCTTCCTTACAAGGTCCGCCGATACATGTATTAATATTAATAAATATATATATATATCCATATGTAAGTATTTATATTCCGTATAATTAACAATTTCAAGTCTCATATATAAACGATCTATGTAAACTTATCAACGATGGTGCACGTTTATCCGCAATATATGGAAATTTTATATACTGTCATTCACCACTTTCTTTTCTGTGATGATGATCATGTAAAAATCGGAGTTTTACCAAAATCGATGACTACCGCTAAAATCTTGAAATGTCCTTTCGTCTGAGGCATCGATATGTTAATAAAAGTGCTTTTCAATAATATTTTTTTCTTTTGAAATTAATTATTCAAAAACTTTTCTTAAAATTTCGTGTATGTATTTATTGTAATGTGAATTGCAATTCTTCAGAATATTCCTTTTCTCGAAACCCAGCAAAGTTCTTGAACTTCTTCAGGATTTGGATTAAGCGTTAATTCTTTAAGTTGTATGAATATAATGTAATCTTTTTCATTCACATACAACGCGAATACAATACGAAGTATTTGTTACGAACCACGTATACGTAACAAATGCTTCGTATTGTATTCTCGTTATATATAAACAATCTTTATAATACAGTTCTTCTTCCATTTTATATGTTATACACGTTTTTTCACGGCTTGAAAATTGCCCATGAATGCCAAGGATGTCTGGACATGGATGACTGCAGCATGAATTCGCCATTCATATATACATGTTACAGCCATCCACGTCCAGACATCTCTGGTGTAATGTTTTGCACACCGACAGTCGTTATACACGTGTTTTGTCCAAATTTGAAAATATGGGTGCCTTATCAGAGCCATTTTTTTTAATTCGCTAGTTTCTGTTTACCGAATATCGATATTTATCTTCGTAACTAATTTCGCGTTAATCGATATCGCTTTTTGCTAGTGACATCTTACGAAAATAGTAGTTTCTTAAGAGGATGTCAAACCTAAACAAGTTCTACATTACCGACATTTCTGTTGTTTTCATTTATTTTGTTTATTTGCAACAATCCAAAGCAGTTATTCAGAAAATGAAGCTGATACGTCAATTCTTTGTGAAATTATCTTCAAATTAATCTGCCGAAATGATTGTTTGAAGCTATATTTATTGCATATTTTTACAATTCGTTTTTGACAATATTTTACAGGTTAGTCAAACTTTGTCCAAAATGACTTGTAAAAACACGCGATATTAATATATTAATATAATAAATATTAAATATTAAATATTAATTAATTAATATTATATAATAATATTATATATATAAATAATAATATATAAATAAATATATAAATATATAAATAAATAAATAAATAAATATATAAAAAAAAATCAATAGAAAGTTAACCTTATGTTTAACTAAATTTTACCATTTCAAGAATAAATAATTAATTATGAAAACGTACGGAAACGGATTGAATGTTGTCAAACGTTAATCTTACAAAGTTTTCAAGTGACTGATAATAGATTACAGCGTATTGTTTTTGATTTTATTAATTGTGCTTTTCCGTCGACAATTCCTCGAAGTAATTCTTATGCTTTTTCTTGTCCTTCGCCTTGATAAGTCTGGACAAGTTTTGTGTAGCTTATCCCTGCATATGCTAATTTCATTATCATACATTTTGAAAAAACGTTTTCCACTTCTCGAAATGTACAACTATTTTTCTTCTCATTTTTACTATTAACAAAACATATGTGTACATCTTTAAAACTTTTCTGATTAATAAGCAACTGATCTGTTATAAAATGTTTCTCAGTTAATTTTTCTAGTACTGAAACATCGTATAATACATTGTGCAGTCCTTCAGTCTGTATTACTAGACTCTCTTTGGCTAATGTTTCTAACGTTAATTCGTTCTTTCTTTCTTTCTGTGGAAACTTAGATTTAAGGTGATTCTTCAGCCGAATTCGCTGCTTCTCTTTTTCACTAATGGAGTCACCATTAGCTCTATCCTTTTTGCTCTTACATAGCTGAAGAATCACCTTAAGGAGCTTCAGAGTGTCCGTAATTCCAGTTATCAAAACCTTAAATTCTTTAAGTAGACATGTCTCAATTATAAGTCGAAGTAAACGTGTGGAATCAAAAGGACAATTATGTGCGACTAATAAACAAGGTTTAAAACCTTTATCAGGTCTAAAACCTGATAAAGAGCCAATTCTTGTGTCACTGAAGCAATAGGTCTACCATGTAAGAATAATTGACCTTCTTCGCTACTTAGACCGTGTACCTCTATGGCTTTAGGTGAAATCTTCTGATGTGGATTACAATATATGTTGCACATGGCGTCTTTTGATTTCATAGCAATTTGCAGGATGTCCCATGACGAACCGAGACCAGATGTTTCAAGATCGAAAAAAATCCCAACAACTTTCTTCAAATCAACTTCTGCTTGATTATTATTTGGTCCAACTTTATCTGCTTGTCGAATTTCAACCCTGCCGACTGGTTCCAGTAAACTCATATTACTTCTGCACATTTCTCCTTCATTTACCTGTTTTTTGTTACGAAGTTGACTACGTTTCTTTCTTAATTGGCATCTTCTCTTTTTAAAGGAGAGGGGTTTTTGCTTTCAGCAACCTCTTACGGTGTTTGCTTGTTGTGCTACAAACATAGTTGTCTAGATAACTTGAATGAGATATGTTCAATTGATCTAACACATTCTTTAAATATATTTCCCCGAAGTTTTTTCGATTAACTGCACAAGCATATCGAAAATCAGAAGACTCTGATAAGCTGTAACTTAAGAGGATGTCAAAGCCAAATGCCAACTTGAAATTCTGACTACAGCGCCAAAAATGTTTTTCGCAAATTATTGAACAATAATAAATAAATATAAAAAATGAAGGTAATACGTGAATTCTTTGTGAAATTCTCTTCAATTTGATCTAAATAAATACTTGTTTAAGCTATAATAATCGCGTGTTTTTACAAGTCGTTTTGGACAAAGTTTGACTAACCTGTAAAATATTGTCAAAAACGAATTGTAAAAATATGCAATAAATATAGCTTCAAACAATAATTTCGGCAGATCAATTTGAAGATAATTTCACAAAGAATTGACGTATTAGCTTCATTTTCTGAATAACTGCTTTGGATTGTTGCAAATAAACAAAATAAATGAAAACAACAAAAATGTCGGTAATGTAGAACTTGTTTAGCTTTGACATCCTCTTAAGGTGATTCTTCAGTTTTGTAAGAGCAAAAAGGATAGAGCTAATGGTGACTCCATTAGTGGAAGAGAGAAGCAGTGAATTCGATTGAAGAATCACCTTAATGTGGAGAATTTTGTTGGAAAGCGCGAGCTTTGAAGTTCGGTTGAGATATGCAGATTAAGTAGATTAATGTTGTTATTTGGATACGAATAAATTGCTTTAAATAAATAAGGTTTTCTTGTTTTACTGTACCTAATTTTTATTTTACAGGTAAACGCCTTGGAGATTAATCATAATATATACCCTGTGAAAAAAAATGTTGGAACAAACGTTGGAAATAACGTCTGATCCAATGTCAGAACCAACAAAATATTTTAGTCAATTTTACATAAAAATTAACTTCCCGTTTTTTGGTAAAAATAATAAGTCAAACTTTGAATTATATTAATAATTATAACTGTTTTTTGACTAAAATATTTTGTTGGTTCTGACGTTGGATCAGACGTTGGTTCCAACGTTGGTTTCAATGGTCGGATTTGGTGTTGGTTCTTACATTCGATCAAACTTTGGTTCCAACGTTATTTTTATTCACATCTATTTCATATGTGATTATGAACTGCAAATATAAAATATTAAAGTACTGAAAAACAAATAAAAACATATATTAAGATAGAAAAGATACCAATTTATTAACGATTAGTACATTTAAAGAACTGCATTTATTTATTTCTTAATAATAAATGAAACCGATGAACTTCTTACATTACATATAAACCAAGTTCTACATTGAAGCTTATCTTATTCAATTTTAATTTAATTTGTTTAACAATTTTACATAACAAATACGTTAATTTTATTATTTTATATAATATAATAACAATACTGAACTAAAATCAATATTACATCTCCTCTAACTTTCAGCAACTAAAACTAAAAATAAATCATTTTATCATTCTGTGGCTTAAAGGAAAACCCAAGTAACTCCACTTTAAAAAATTTTTATAAAAACGCCTTTGAATTGTTCAGCTTGCATTCAAACATTTATAAAAATTATTTATTTCATCTTCCTATTCTGTGATAATATTACATTTCGATAAATCTGAACTCATAAAATGGAAAACATAAGATGATTAAAGTCCGAAATTATCATTTACTCAATTTTGCCAAAAACGGAGTTAACCGGTTTTTCCTTCAAGCCACAGCATAAATCATTTTCAAATGATTATGCTCCAAAATGTAAAATTCCTTTGGATCATTAAAATTCGCACTAAACGAAATGAAAAGTCCCTATCAACTCCATCTGATTTCTATGAAGCAAGGCCAGCTTTTGAGATCGATGAAATGCGCGAATGCGCCTGACTTTACGCGGTTCATATGAACCCAGCCTGAGCATTGATTGCAATCGGTGGGGGTATATCTGTCCGTTCTGGCAGCTTTGGGATTATATTCTGAGAGTTTGCATCACTGAACGCGCTGAATGTCGTTCTCTCTGCACGCTATACCAATGTTCTACCAATACGGCTTTATTTAGTATATCCTTAGTAATTGAAAATGGCTGACAATGGTGATGGCACGAATAGCACTGCTTCGGGGAAGGACAATCGTAATGCAGTTAACGACGGCCCTGTCACGGATCCGGCGTCTAGCAACAAGGTAAAATTGCTTAAAGTCGCTTGCTTAAATAGTTCCGTGGCCGTGAGTTAACCATGATAAAAAGCTCATTTAATCGAACATCTAAAGCGTACGATTATTTGTGTATATCGTACTTACAATCGTGGCTTCAATTAACTTCAGCAAACATTGAAGGCACCAAACCTTGGATCTAAATCAGCATTTTTTTATCGTCGTCAGACCTTTGGTTCCATTTTAACTTACTTTTTTGAGCTGCTATGAATCGACTGATGAATGGCAGCAGCACCTTTTAAGTGACACCAAACTGTCAAGATAAGCTGGTTCAAACCAATGGCAATTTTGGTGGATGGTTTAACTATTGACCAATAGTTGCTATTGGTAGACACTATTGATTTTAGTGATGGATATGGATGTGTTCCTCTTCCACAATAGCTTCGTTAATTAATGTTTAATGTTATTGACTGACAGGTTATACTTGTACTTTAAATGTCAAATACAAATTTTGTTATCTTCGATTGTTTATTGTACTTGTTGGTTCATGTGTTGGAAAATTAGGTTCAAGAGTCTCTTTTTTTCCATTGTACATATCTGAAATGTATTTCCTAAAGTGATTTTAATGTTTTTGATGGATTTTGAATTACTTAATTTAATGAATGAAAATGTGAGAAAAATGTTTGTAGTCAATTAATAATTTAATTATGTAAATGAGGGAGTTTGAATGGATCCAGACAAGTCGCCGAAATCTATCAAACTCAGGAACAACAAACGAAAATAATAGATTATATAACATTTGCGTCAAATTGCAGTGACAAGTTGAACGGAATGTCATTATAAGAGGAACAACTTTAGTTTGACATTTTTATGATAATTTGTTGACAGAATAATCATGTCTTATTAGCCATTCAAGTACGGATACATTTATGTTGTTTACTCGCGCTAAAGTTGTTTGATCAATTTTCATTTATTGCACACAGTTTCTGTTGGAAATAAAATGATTATTACGTCTGTTTCAATAATTAATTTCAATGAAATAACATCTTTGAATAAATTTAATACGAAAAATGTGCTTGAACTTTTGTTCGTGTCTATATACACTATTAACAAACTGTTGAAAGTTATCTATATATATGACGTCTATATTTCAAAGTTTTATACACAAACTTTCGGTTCACTTATTTTATTATAATAAAAACATCAATCTATAATCAGTTTAATGAAGCTGAAGAAATGTGTTTTCAGATATTTTGTTCATTTTCATTGGCATAATTTATGTTCATTTTTTAAATAAACAAAATAAATTCAAGTTAGTTGATTCTTTTGAATGAAAAATCATTTAATTTATCGAATCAATTTTATCAACAAAATTATTTATTCACAAACGTGCTTAATTTCAAACATCTTTTGTGTTGAATTTTTGCGATAAGTCAAAACCTGGTTTTGCCTTTACGCATAAAATTGAGACTCTCGATAAGATAAAAATGTACCAAGTAAACGGCAGAGATTAACTTTAAAGCATTGTCTAAATAAAAGATGAAATTAACATTTTTCTTAACATTTCCAATTGCAACGAATATATTTGTATTGTAATTTTCATTTCTTTGTACACAACACATATCTTATGTATGGAACCATTTATATAACTATGATTTGATTCAATTGTGTTTGAGCCTATTTTTAATGGTTTTTTATTATGTAATATATATATGTATATGTAACATTTTATCATTCTCATTTACTTTCAGTGGCATACAACCTTGCAGAAGAGTTACCTTAATTATGCAATAATTCGGTAAACGAAAATTGTTATAATGATGGCAAAGATTTAATGAGAAACTGAAACCAAATTATAATCTCATCTACAATTAATCAGCAAGAAAAATCGAATAACTTCCTTAAAACTTAAAACGATGATTACATAAATAAATATATACAAAGGAACAAAAAATGCGTTCATAATTCAACATACTGGAGTAATCATTAACGTTCATTTTTCGATAAGAAAAGAAATATGTAATAATTTGTTATTATCATTGAACGAGACATCATAAAGACTCGGTGTTATAAAGGAATTATATAATGTCAGCAACAGTTGCTGTAACAGGTGTTTTTTCAAATAATCATTCAAATTCTTATGATTCTCTTTTTTTCCTTCTTCTCTTTTATTCGAAACTTCAATTAAAATCGATAAGACAAATCTCCATTATAAGTGCTTCTCACTAACAAAACGTAAAATATATTTTGCAAATATATTGTTAATATACTTTGCATATATTTTGAATATATTATTAATATATTCCTTATGGACGAAAATATATCCAATTATATATACAAGGTATAAAATCTATATTTTATATATATCCAAGATATATATCAAAGTATTTGAGTTTAAAAATATAGACAAAATATTGGCGAATATATTGTTAATATATTCTTAATATATTTTTAATATATTCCTAACATATTCTTAATATATTAAAAATACATTATGAATATATTGAGAATATATAAAAAATATATTAAAACTCTATTAAGAATATATTAACGATATATTCGCAATATATTTTTTGTTTTGTTAGGAAAGTATAATATAATTTTGATATATTTTCGTCCGTAGGAGATTCTTAATATATTCGTAATATATCCTTAATATATTCTTAATATATTCTTGATATATTATTAATACCTTTTTAATATAGAAATATACTTAGAATATAGTTGCAACATATTGAGAACGTATTCTAAATAAATTGAAAATATATTCATGTAATGCCAAAAAGGTAAATTTGGAGCATTTTTCAAATATATTAAGAATATCTTATGAATATATTCGCAATATATTTGTCGTTTTCGCTAAGGTGGTGAAAATGCTGTCGTATTGAAAAAGATATCTTTCGCTTTCGATTGCGATTATAATTTAATCACTATTGAATTTTATTACTAAAACATCACGTCACTGTAAGGAACTATCGACAGATAATGCATACCATACCTACGTCAAAGCGACAGATGTTGTCAATCTCGGGATATAAATTATGTTCGTTAGTGCGAAGTATTTCTTGTAGTTGAACCCAATATTAAGTGCAATGTTTTTGAGTTTCGCATTACCGGCTTTGAATCACGTGTTATCATCGAAAAGTGTAAATAGAATCAAGGCTTCGAGTCAAGACAAAAGTTATTTAGTCAAGTTTCAAGTTGCTCAAAGAAAAAGTCACTTGAATTAGTTTCTCAGAAAAAAAGAAGTCACTTAAGTTTTTTTTCTGCATTTTTTGCGTTAACGAATTTCTAAGTTTCGGTAACTAATTTCTAAGTTACTTTATAGTCAAAACTTTGTAAAGCTTCAAAATGAGCAACTTCGTAAAGTAACTTATTGTAACTTTCATAGCAAAACGAAAAATATATTGCGAATATATTTTTTGTTGAAAACAAAAAAACACAGGAAAAATGTAACATACAATTCACGTAATATCAATGTTTCAATATTTAATGTGATACAGCTATCTGAAGAATCAAATAAAAACATAAGCGTAATATTTCAGTCAGAAGAATTCCATTTTAAAGGCAACAAAGATAAAAAAAAGAAAAAAAGGAAATTCCTGAGTCTATCAATCATAAAAAAATAATATCAAGAAAAGGATATGAGATTTTGGAGCGAATCAATAAGTGCGATATTTCATCATTAGATTAACTGATTGTATCGGGGATCGGTACAATATGCACGAATCTTGTCAAATGCATGCTTTAACAAATGACGTAACTTGGTCACAAGTCAAGACGCTTATATATGATTTGACATATAGAGCCTTATAATCACGTTAGTCCGTAGATGAGAAATCATTCTTGTCCACGGTAGTCCGCCAGCATCTCTCATTTTCGGAGCACCGCATACAAAACTTGTAGGTGGCGCTGAATTTTCAAATCATTTTTTTCTATTTTCTTTTATTTATATTATTTTATTATTCATTTATTTTATTTTCTCTTTATTTCTTTTTGATTTCAAAATAAAGCGGCTTTTAATAAAGTTGCTCTGAAATGATTTAAATTTGAGATGCGTCATGAATTAACTTTTTTTTCCCCCGCCAAAATGAGTTAACAGGAAAAAGAAAGAGAAGACAAAGTGGACGAAAGAGGAAGATGAAATAATGAAATAAGAAAAAAAAAAATTGTTCGTTCGTCCAACGTTGTCTGTGCAAAATTGTCAATGAAATATGTAGCTTTGAGTTATGAAACGGTGGTTGTTGTGATTTCAGAGCCTAGAGGCATCAAATAATGCCTTTCACGGCGCGAGAACAAAATTAGTAAGTAAGAATATTTGTGAATTACAAAGTAAACTTTGTACTCTTTGCCGTATGCCGAGACGAGTATTCCAGTTGAAATGATATATCAAATATAACTCACATTTGTATGCGAAGAATCATTCATATTTATTATTTTCTTTCACAAAATGCAAAATGTAAGATGCAAAAAAAAAGAAAAGTTCATTTAATTAACATCATTAAAAAGTAGAATAGAAATTGAAATAAGAAAAAAAACTTATATTCCTTTTTTTCAACTTTGTTTGTTCGTTCTTATTATTGTTAATGAAAAAGTGCAATGTTTCTTCGCGTATGAAAACTGAAATACTTGTTTCAGTGTTTACCCCCTTTTTTTTTGCTGTGGATATTTGCTTTTAGTTTTCCCGTCCACACAACAACGTATTATGGCCCTTTCTGGGCTTCGACCAACATTCACACAATGCAAAAACTTAACTCCCACTACGTCATCCCGCTCCATTTCGCACAGAATAATAAGATATGATGCATATTGAATTCTTGCACGAATTCACCGATCATTCTTATTAATCCGTGAGCACGTGTTTCAATAGTCTCACTTTAGCTTCATTTTCTACTTATTTTTTGTAGTCAATTTCAAACTCATTTGCAACAAAACTTCTTTTTTATTTTTCTGCTCATTTTCGTTCAAAATGAGTCGATTAATCAATCTCAGGAAGATCGATTGGTGCAAGTCGCTTACATTTGCTTCGACATTTTTTAGGATACCAAAGCCGGGGCGTTAAAAAAGTCGAGTCGATATCGAAGTCGATCCTTGTCTGCGAGCAGCACCGATAGTTATAGCTCCGGTAAGTTTTCCATCATTTCTATTGTCCGGCATTTATCTTTCAATTCTGCAATGAAAAACATTTTGATCAAAATTTAATTTCGGAAATAAAAAAAAAAATGAAATTAAATTTTCAATCCTATACTATCGAAGATATATCCAAATTATTAGATATATAGAATTATATATCTTGGATAATATATTTTTTATATAAAAAAGAAAATATGTAATATTTTTATATATAAAAGATATATCATTGCTTTGTGGTCTGTGACACTTAATGAATACTTCCGATTATAATAAAACTTTTATTCAAAAGAGTTGAAGATGTATTTGAGATATATCTTACATATATACTTTGTCTATATTTAGTATATACTCATTTTAAACATTTTTGAGGATATATAATCATATATATCTAGTTTTTTTTATATATTTTGTTTATCTTTCAATATAATATATATATTTTATATAGTTTTCTATATATAATATATATACATATCTTTGAAAGATATATGTCCTAAAATATATTTTGGATATATAAAAAATATAAAATATATACCTTAAATACATATATTTGAATATATTTTCGACTGCGTGGGATATGTCCTTTGGAAAATTTGTTAAAAAAGTTAATTGAAATATTAATCGTATTTCAATGAAAATGTTAAGCTGAGAAATTTGAAGCAGAAACTCTTGATATTGGTGGTAATTTGAAGTTTGAGCTTTGAAACGGCAATTTTGTATGTAAACAGGAAGATACAATTTTGGCTAATCTATTAGATATGAATACTCGAGTTTTGAAGTCAACTGTTAATTTCGGCCTCCTTTGAAATTATTCGCTTGTTAGCGATATGAAATCGATATTTGATTATTAATTAGACTGTTAAGCATAATTATATTGACAGAGTAATTGGATGGGCGATTGATTGATGTTTCTCCCTTTTGAGCGATTTTAAATGTTTCGATTCAGCAAACACCAATTTTCTATATTTTTGAACAATTTTATCTTATTTAACTTATTCCAATTTTTTAATCCAACTTTTGCATATGCAATGTATGAGTTATTTGAGTGTGATTTTGTTTCCTTTTGATATTATTTTGTCAACGTTTACATTATTTTAACCATTTTTTAATTACCATTACTTTCACATTCATTTCATTTAACTCAAACTTTTAGTTTGCTCCGAATTTCATTTTTTCCAATTTTATTCCTTTTTCATTTCAACTCAAAAACGAAACACAAATAATAACTCATTGATTTCCATTCAATGCAGAAGATCGACGAACAGAAAGAATCATGCAATCGTCCCATTTGATTTGTTTCTTATGATTTTTCATGGCTTCTTATGGTACGTGTGAGAACTAACATCGTCTATTTTTGCATCTTTGGTTTTACCTTAGCATCTTATACAGGCAGCTCATCCGACGAGGATGACGTGTCTCCGCGTGAAAAAGCGCAGGTCACCGAGAAGGGCTTCACGGACTTTTGCGTGCGAAATATTAATCAACATGCATTTGGACGGCGGGAAATTGAGATCGCCGAACAAGAGATGCCCGGAATTATGGCACTGCGAAAGCGGGCTCGCAATGATAAGGTTTGTTCAATTATTAAAAGTATATTATGTACCGAGGGCGGAAAAACAGTATTTAACACCATTAATGCAAGACAGGTACTTTATTATTGTTTGAGAAAAAAAGTTCGCTAATTAGCTCATTATAACCCTAGGGCAGTAAGTGGTTACTTACCGCCCTAAGGTTATAATGTGTTACTTACTGTCCTAGGGTTATAATGTGTTACATACAATCCTAGGGTTATAATGAGCTACTTACCGCCCTAGGGTTGTAATTTGCTATTTATCGCCCTAGGATTAGAATGAGATATATACTTAAGTAGCTGCCTTGGATGATAAATAGCTACTTACCGCCCTAGGATTATAATCAGCTACTTAAGTAGCTCCCTTGGGTGATAAATAACTACTTACCGCCCTAGGACTATAATGTTCAACTTACCGCGCTAGGGTTATAATGAGTTACTTACCACCCTAGGGTTATAATGTTCTACTTACCACCCTAGGATTATAATGTTCTATTTACCGCCCTAGGGCTATAATAAACCACTTACCGACCGCATTCAAAGACAATATTAAAGTACTTATCGTAAACTAATGACTTAAAATTGAAAAATAAAAATAGCTAAATTAACTATCTAGATAGTCATTTTGACTATTTTTATTGCTCAATGAAGAATTCCGCTGACTTTTAATGATCCAAAATTGATTCAAATGAATATAAATTTGTTGAATTAGCCATTGAAGAATGCGAAAGTGGTAGGATGCACACACATTAATGCTCAAACAGCTGTGCTAATTGAGACTTTGGTGGAGTTGGGAGCGCAAGTACGATGGGCAGCTTGTAACATTTATTCCACTCAAAATGAAGTAGCCGCGGCACTGGCTCACGCCGGTTATCCCGTGTTTGCCTGGCGTGGCGAAACCGAGGAGGACTTCTGGTGGTGTATCGATAAATGCGTCGCTGCGGAAAATTGGCAGCCAAATATGATTCTAGATGATGGCGGAGATGCCACGCATCTTATGCTTAAAAAATATAACGCAACCTTCAAGATGATCCGAGGTAATTTCAATCTTCATTTCTTTATCATCTATTATCAATATATATCGCGAATATACTCTTAATATATTCATAATATATTCTTAATATATCTTCAAAATGCTCAAAACTATCTTGGCATTATATGGTGAATATATTTTGTCAATATATTTAGAATATTTCAATATTTATTATATTTTTCAAATATACTCGTATTGTATATTTTAATATATTCTTATATTAAAAATATATTACGAATATATGAGGAATATCTTAATAATAATATATTCAAAATAAATTTTGGATATATTTTGTCAATTTATTTAGAATATTTAAGCATTTATTATATTCCTCAAATATACTCGTATTATATATTTTAATATATTCTACTATTAAATATATATTAAAAATATATTAAGAATATCTTATAGTTTATTAAGAAAAGATTAAAAGATCAATATATTTATTAATATATCTAGAATAACTTAATAATATATTCAAAATACACTAACAATATATTCGCATATATTTTTTCTTTTGCTAGAAATTAAACAATGAACTATATTTAATTAATAAAAAAAATTGTTTTAGGTATTGTCGAAGAAAGCGTCACGGGTGTACATAGATTATACCAATTGTCCAAAGCCGGAAAATTAACCGTCCCTGCCATGAACGTAAATGACAGTGTAACGAAAACTAAATTTGACAATCTATATAGCTGCCGCGAAAGTATTATTGACAGGTAGATTATAACAAATGGAAGAATGTTATCATGTTACGGAAAAAGAGATAAATTGATTAGCGCAAAAAACAGACTCATATAAAATGAAAATTAAAGTCATTCCACGTATCTTGAGAGAAAATGTCGACGTAATTGCAGGCAACGAAAACTGATTGCTATGCTGTAGATACACTCAATTGATTAATTAAATGATTAAATGCTGGACGAATGCCAGATGCTCGTCACGCAATGTTTTGCGCGATCATTATTAACGTCATGCATGTAGCGATCGAGTTGAAATCATTCTCATATTCTTCTGCTCTGCAAATATTTCCAATTTTAATTGCAACAAATTCATTCCATAATAGCCATTCAAGCAAAACATCTCTCGACATTCGATTTGTTCAGAATACATTTCTTTTTAATTACTGTGACCTTTTGCAAAATAATTGGCTCAATAACAATGATTAATATAATCTTCTATTAATCTGCAAAAATTTATCTCATAAATGTATTGTCCGTAAAAATGAGATTTTTTCAATTGTATCCGTAAAAACTTGAGTGAACGATGTATAAATAATGGTCATCTTAGAATTGAATTGAAGAAATTTAAATGAAACGATGTTTTATGCAACAGTCTGAAAAGGTCAACAGACGTCATGTTCGGAGGAAAACAAGTTGTTATTTGCGGATATGGAGAAGTCGGCAAGGGCTGTTGTCAGGCTCTGAAGGGGCTCGGATGTATTGTCTACATTACAGAAATCGATCCGATTTGTGCTTTACAGGCCAGGTTTGTTTTCGATCCCATAAAGTGACTCAGTCAATAAAGGCAGAATGCTATTTTTATATTATTTGCATTTCCATTCACCGAACATATTTATATTTAGTATCTTATATTTTGATAAAGTCAGTGAAATGAGTCAATGGAACATCAAATTATTTGTAGACTTGCATTTTATTTTAGTTTTAAAGGCAAACGTTTTGCAAGGGATTAATCACGAGTTTTGATATTTCAGTATGGATGGATTTCGAGTAGTCAAATTAAACGAGGTGATAAGAAATGTAGACATCGTGATCACCGCGACTGGAAACAAAAATGTCGTAACACGAGAGTATATGGACAAGATGAAAAATGGATGCGTCGTTTGTAACATGGGCCACAGTAACACGGAAATCGATGTGGTAAATGCTTTTTCTTATTCAATCCAATTTCAACAAAAAAACATTTTTTTTTTCAATATACTTTCCTTATTTTTTTTTTAAATTGCAAAATTAAAAAAAGTAAATTATGTAAAGAAATTTGAATTCATTAAATCTAATGATCAATTGAAAAATAAAAAAAAAGTATTTTTTAATATAAAAAAATCAAAATAATTGAAACATTAAAAGAAATTATTTAAAAAATTAAATAAAAAAAATAAAATTAAATTTGAATTGAAAATGAAGTAAATATTGAATATAAATTACAGAACAGTCTGCGTACACCGGACTTAACGTGGGAAAAGGTGAGGTCTCAGGTGGATCACATAATCTGGCCCGATGGCAAGCGGATAGTGCTTTTGGCTGAGGGTCGTCTGGCCAATCTCTCATGTTCGAGTATTCCGTCCTTCGTGGTGTCCATCACTGCAGCTACACAGGCCTTGGCGCTCATTGAGCTTTTTAACGCCCCCGCGGGTCGTTACAAAAGCGATGTTTACTTACTGCCCAAAAAAATGGGTCAGTATTTATCGTCATTACATTTAATTCAAACCAGAGATGGGCAAAAATGACTTATATTAAATTTAAACAATTGAGAAAATATAAATGTTAAAAATAATTTAAAACTTGTTTGTTATTTAACAATTTGTAGAATCGAATAATTAAATATATTTATGATCCTACTTTTGCTAACTTTTAATGTATAAATTAATTTTATTTACGAAAGTGATGGTTAATTAAAAATGCAATTACTTTTCAATTACTTTCTGAATTAAAATTCATATTTTTCACTTTTTTTACCAATAATAACTATGGTACCTGTATTTTTAGTTGAAAAGTCTTTTTTATGAGACAAATTTACAATTTTGAACTACTTGATTTTATTATTTTGAATAATTATTAAATATATGGTTTAATTGAGTAATGGGCTTGCACATCTCTGATTCAAAATCATTCATTAAAGTAGACTTTGAACTTGAATAAAATGGAATGACTTTTTTAGATGAATACGTAGCATCATTGCATCTTCCGACATTCGATGCACATCTCACAGAGCTCACGGACGAGCAAGCCAAATACATGGGCCTTAACAAGGCTGGACCATTCAAGCCTAATTATTACCGGTAATTATTTTGAAATTAAATTGCAAAAGTAAAATGAATTAGAATAATGGCAGCCAATGAGTAAATATTATTTTGGCTAAGTTTGCCGCTACCGTTTGTTATTTCTCTGGTTTTACTTTCAAGTATCTGTTTCTTTTTGATTGATGTATTAAAAATTGAACAAATTAAGAACGCCATTAAATGGTGCTAAATTGAAGTATATATTTCTTTGTTTTACATTCATGCTTCTCAGTGGCATTGCGAGGATTTCTGGTATTCCATTAAAACGTCGTTATATTCGTTCTCTTCGTTTCTTCTAGTTCTTTTAAACATTTACGTTGTTGAAATACTGGATTTGAAATGGCGCAATCACTTTTACACTTGTTTCTGTTTTTGATTTTATATACTCAACAAACAATAACGCTATACAATTAGAATCTTTAATATTCCTCTGAGCCTAAATCAAATTATCTAAACAATTTGTTAAATTTGAAATTCAAAGTTCGCGGGGGTAAGACAAATGTAATTAATATTTCTTCATCAAATTTTAATGTTTTATCAATTTTTACTGTATTTATTTTAGGTGTTTTTAATAACTATAAATCTAAAAGTCTTGTTTCTGAAAATGATTTCACAAAATAGTCACAAAAATTTAATTAGTTTCAATAGTTCAATAATTTTCACTAGATGATAAACTTTTGATAATTTCAAGAATTGTTTTCTCTTTGAGTAGAGTAATTTAAATACATAGTTATATATTTGAAATATTAAGTTATTTTTATAAAATCTTATTTTCACTTCGAAACTGTTTCTTCAAAAATATTTCCAATATAGCTTTAGTAGATGTTCACATTTCAGTAGACAAGTTATTCTATGTCATTTTCCATTAATTAATAAGTCCACTCATTATTTTGTGTCATATAGATATCAATTCATCGTATTTTGTTCTAATTCAAACTATGTTTTTTACTTCATAAATAAAAATTAAATTAAATAAATACTTAATATAAAAACATAATGATTAAATACTTTAAAAGTAAATTAACTTAAAATTAAGTTTATTTCTATTAATTGAATTTTATAAATTACAGAAAACTTCGTTTCTAAACAAACTTATCATTTAAATAAGTTCTTTAATGAATTATTTATGAAGTTTAAATTCAATTTAAAGTAAAAAGCTTCTAAAACGAAATGAAACACTGAGTTTAAACATTTCATTCAATGTTTGCAAATGCTTGTGTTTTATTTAATGCAAGCAACTGTTACTATTTTCGTTTCATTTAGTCTTCTGCTTTGCAGTTGTTTTGCTTGAAAATTGGTAGTTTTATAAATCATGGCTTTTATTAATTCTTCTAAAAAAACGTTAAACTTGAATTTCAAGCTGAAACTCTTTCACTAATATTTCTCGATAAAGACTTCATATTGACTTTATGTATTGAAATTATTTAATTGCAAATCCATTAATACCGATGTCTTCTTTTCTTTTTTTCAGTTATTAAGTAACAGCGAACTGTAAGGAACAGGGACGTGAAAGCCTGTTCTGTTCCAGTATTGAAAGAACGCGGTTCAAATATTGGTTCTTTCTTTTTTCATCGCTGAACTGATGTTGGAAAAAAAAACAAAAACGAAGAGAAGAATTACAACCAAAAAAAAAAAACTTAATTCTGTTCAGCTTTCTTTTCTATAATCTGTAATTTATTGAGAGATTTACGAAGCGTATGTAGTGAGTCGATTTCTAATGATTGTTTTCAGTTTTCGATTAAAGATTGTTCTCAGACGAAGGTTGTGAATCTTTCAGTAAAACTTACTGACAACGATATTTACTTAAACAAATTGTTGCATGAATACTTGATTTCACGAAAGTGTGAATAAGTAAACATGATTGCTAAATAAACAGATAAAAAAAAAGAAAAAAAATTAAAACTTAAAAAAAACGTGTTAAGCAAAAAAATGCTATTCTGTATAATTTGTTTTATTGGTCAAAATATGATTGCAAGCAAATTTTGATTCCACACGATTTAAAAATTTTGACTTTCGTTATGATACAAATTTTATGGAAATACAATTTTAATTTGAGTTAATGAAATTGGTAAAAATTTTAAAATTTAATTTGTTATTTGTCATAACTATTTAATCACACATTTGGAATGTTTTTGATTTTGATTGTAAAAGTCTATAATTTGAATTCATTGATGATTTGTAACATAAATGAACACTTGAAGCAACAGTTATATATTAATAGACATGGATTTTCGAGATATTTTTATTAATAAACACATTTTACTAATCTAATAACATTTTTACATGTAAATATAGTAGTTCCAATGAGCTTAATCTTTTATAGATTGTATTATAGTATTTGTTCAACGTGTGCTGAAGAAAACCAAGTTCCATTATTAAAATAAAGATTAGTGTACAAACTTACTTCCTAATTTGACTTTTATTTTTTATTTAATTCAATGTATAGTTATGTATTAAAGTGTGTATTTTTGAAACTTAATTATATTGTAATATTAAATTATCTATGATGACTCATACTTAAAAAAAATATTCTGTACTCAACATCAATAAATATTCAATTCTTTTACAGAAAAAAAATGAAATTCAATATGAACCACTATTGACAACTATTAATTATATTATTTTATCAATAAAATTTTGTTAAACAATTAACTTTTTAATTTTTATGAAATACATTTATCTATGAAGATTTGAATTATGAATTCAATCAACTTTAATTTATAGTTGTTAATAGTACAAATTAGCGTTGGCTTTTTTACGAAACTAAATTTTTTCATAAAACAACAAATTTGCAATATTTAATATTGGTAATTGATAAATTTATATTTTATTGGAAGCTTTTTTTATTCTTTTCCTTTTTAAATATCAATTAAACACAATAAGTATGATTTATAAGAAATAAATAAATTGACCTCTATTTTTTAGCTTTTTAGGCCTTCAAATGTGATATATGAAAAATAACTTAAGTTTTGAAACTGTTTTGAATGAACATTCATCATTAATTCTGATGTATGAATAATGCCTGCCAAAATATATATTGAATATATTTTGCGTGTTCACATTGCCGAATAATAGTAATAATAGTACAATTGAAAATCATATTAATTACATTACTGATTTAACATATTACCTTAATTATATCTTTAAATGGTATGAATATTTGCTCGATAATAAACAAATAATAATAATTCTCCTGTATATATAATTTTATACTGCAAGAAAAATTGAATTTATTTAGTTCGGAAAATTTGCAAATCAAACCAAACAAAAATTTCTTGCAGATCAAGGCCTAAGGTGGCTATGATGTTTCGAGTGAAAATACTTATACAAATGAATAAACACGCAAGCAAATGGAATAGACATAGTCAATAGGCATTGAGTATAAAACTCAATAAATGAATATAATATTAATTAAATATAGGATGTTCGTTTTTGTAATGCAAAGATGAGATGCAAAATTTTTTTAATTTTTGCTTTTTCGAGATTATTTTTCTTATAAAGAAAGTTTGTAAAATAAAAAGAAATAAGCCAAGACTGTGAAATGAAAAAATTAAATTTGAGGAAGAACTTGCTAAGTTGCTTTCAACTTTTCTATATAAATCTCATCTCTGAATTATATTTTAAGTCAATTGTTTGTTAACGTGGAATTGACATACCAACATAAGCCTATAAAAGTATTATAAACATAGATATATCAATTGTACAACCTGCCATGAAATTCTTTTGACATTTCAATTGGCACGATTACGAGCAAAATTTTGACTAACATTGTTTGCACATTTTCGTTTTCGTTCAGACCTGCACTTTGTTCCAAGTAGACATATATGTACCATATTATATAAATAAGTTAGAACAAATATATTTTTCAACTCGCAACAAATAATACCAAAAAAAATACTTCTCGAAGAATTTCAACAAATAATACTTGTAACAATATTTGCATATGAAAAATATGTATATACACGTATGTATTCGTAATGTAAGATAACAATTTTATTTCCATTTTCTTTGACCGTTCCTTTTTGTGTAATTATAATCAATAATTTATTGATAAATAATTTCGACAAGAAAAAAGTTGTACATTAAACATATAAAATAATTATGTCGCTTTGAATTGTCGCAATGGCGCAACATTATTGAAAATAGTCTAGAAAACAAGATTGACTTGTATAAAATATACTTAACAAGCGTAGTTAGCAACACTGTTGGATACTTCGCACCGAACGCGATTAGATGATTCTGTTATACTAATGTTACTAGTATTTTTGTAATGTAATAAATGAATACAATAAAACATCTATATAAAAATCGCATTTCAATCCTCATTCCATCCTCATTTTACCTAAAAACATTCTAAAATATCAAATTAAACAAGTTCATTTATTTATATAAACATTTTATTGTTTAAATTTACAAATTTTACAACATAATTACATGAACTATTAACATAGTTTAATTCATTCATCTTGTATAATTACTTACAAAATTTAATTCACAATACCCGGTACTCGGTATAAGAATTCCCCATCGTCATCATAGTAGCAATCTTTGAACCGATAAGTCATTCCCTTTTTATATTTTCCTTTCGGAATTTTGATACTCAACGGATAATTATTGTCCTCTTCATTCAGCTTGATCCATTTTTTCACGCGGGTTTGCAAAGCTGCCATTTCTTCAGGACTCAACTGTTTCAAAGTCATTGCTTCCTTATTTCTCACAATTTCCGTCATTTCAGTTCCAACGTAAGTTTCCAAACTTTCATCCTCTTTTTCAACTGAAAGTTCTTCTGTTTTCTTCAATTCCAACATTTCTCTCTTCTGCTTTTCTCTTTTCTCAATTCCCAGTTTTTGGTGCAAGTCTCTCAGAACTATAGCTTCTTCTGTATTTGTATTTGTATTTTCATCTCTTTCGACACTATTTTGCACAAATTGCTCGAATGTTTGATGTCGATGTTTTTCATGAATAAAGTCTTCAACGAAACTTCTCGGAACGACTTTCTTCTGTTTTTTATCCTCACCGATGAGATCTTTTTTGAAAACTTCTTTTAATGAATCTTCCGGTTTGCTTTTTGGCTCGTTTGCTGACAACAAATCGACAGTTGGAATATAAGTACAATCATCTTCTTCTTTATCTTCATTCTTATAACTCGCTTTGGTTTCAGAAACTGATTTTTTATCATCTTCATTATTCTTAACATCGCAATTTTTTTCGTTTTTATCATTGCTTTTGGTTTCCGAAGCCAATAATTTTTCCGGTTTTTTAACATCCTCAATAAACTTATCTATCACTGTAGAAAAGATATAATTTCTCGGCTTTGGAAACTCCATTCTCGGCTCCAACATGTGCTCTTTGATGTATTCCGCAGTCGATGGGATAATCTTTCGGTCTTTGAATTTGTTCAAGTGCTTTTCCAAAGTCGTGCGCAGCGGCAGGGAACCAGCACGAAAACATTCCCAATTTTCAATTACCGTTTGATCGTATTGCTGAACTCTCTCCACGGTCTTAGGTTTCCACTTTGCTTGAATTACTTTTTGAATTGTTTCGGGCAGAGCTGGAAAACTTTCGCTGAGTCGTTCATAGGTCCAAAACACTGGATCTTTTTTGTGCAATTTTTGGATTTCCATTTTTTCCGCAAACGTTAAAAATGAAGGCTGCTTTTCATGCTCCATGAATCTTGACTTCGTTATTTGTAATTTGAGCCTCTCTTTTCGCATTCTTTGTTCTCTAAAAATTGCATAATTTCATACAAATAACATTCACATTTTAATCAACTTAAAAATTATGTACTTTATTATTTAAAATTATAGTACTATATTAAATATTATTATATTATTAATAAAAAAAAACATTGCAAATACCTTTCATGTTCGTCATAAGTTTGTCCAACTCCCATAAAATCCGACTCGAATTCCGAATAATCATCGCCTTCAATATAATCATCCAAATCGTCTAATTCACTGAGATTATCGGTTTCTTGTAACATTTTTACTTTATGACGAATACCAGGATTATCTGTTACTTTAGGAATTATTACTTTTTGCTTATTTACTCCGAGTACGTTTTTGCGACGATTGTGATGATACAATCTTATTGACATTCGTAAACAACATTTTACTCGATTTAAACTCATTTTGCTCCAAAATATAAATGCATAAAAGTTCACAATAAAAGCGCTTTAAAATAACTTCTTCAACTTTTTAAAATTAAAAAACATTTCTTGCGTTTGTTATTACATTCACCATACTTTATTTTCCGAAAAGGTTAGAAATGAGTAGTTTTTGTCGGTAAGGTAGAAAACTTTTATCTGCAGAATTATATGAAGTTCATTTCAAATGGAGCAATTCTCATGTGTTGATTTGAAAAACACGTGCGTTTCGGATTTAAGTCGAAAACATTGTTTCAAATTCACTTTCCACATGTTTGTGAAAAATTAATAAAACAAAGTTGAAATATTGTGCTTTGTAATTGTTCATCAAAATTAAATATATTAAGTGACATTAAGGGCATAAAAATGTCACAAAGTAAAATTTTCGTTCGCAATCGAGCGTTAGGTTATGTGAGCAATCACATCCCGGTTGTAACGAGATATATTGAAAGAAGGAAGGAAAATTTGATTGTCACTTGCGTGGGTAAATCTTTTCACACGTACGGATGCAGTCACTTTCGTTTGCTGAGTGTCTCGGGGGAGCATCCCGATGACATAACCTGTCTCGCGGCGGATAAGTATCATGTTTACACTGCCTGTGGAAATGAAGTTTTTGCCTGGAGAAGAGGTACGGAGCTTAAACATACGTACAAGGGACATGACAGTGTCGTGCACATTTTGCTACCTTTTGGGGCACATTTACTTTCCGTGGATGAAGATAGTACTGTCAAAGTTTGGGATATCAAGACTGAGGAGGAGGCTTTGGAACTCAAATTTAGGTACTTTTTAAATTATGATTTTTTTATTTACATTTAAATTAGCAAAGTTAAATAATTGGAGTTAAGAAATACAGAATTAAGATTAACTCAAAGTTAATAAATTTAAATGAAGTTAGAATATCGAAATTAAACAATCTGAGCTGTTTATTCAGAGTTAAAAAATCCAAGTTTAACAGTTAGAGTTAAAAATCAAAGTTAATAAGTCAGTTTAAAAAATCAAAGTTAAGAATTTAAAGTTGAAGATTGTAAGTTTAACATTCCAAGAAAAAAATCTAAATTTGAAAATAAGAGTGCAAAAATGAGTGTTGAAAAATCAGATTTCAAAAAGTAGAGTTCAAAACGTAGAGTTTAAAAAATAGAGTTAAAAAATCAGAGTTTAAAAATCAGAGTTCAAAAAATAGAGTTGAAAAATCAGAGTTAAAAAATCAGATTTCAAAAAGTAGAGTTTAAAAATCATAGTTCAAAAATCAGAGTTTAAAAAGTAGAGTTAAAAAATCAGAGTTCAAAAAGTATAGTTCTAAAATCAGACTTTAGCAATTAGAGTTCAAAAATCAAAGTTCAAAAAATTAGAATTAAAAAATGACTTTTCTTTTGCAGCAACGACAAATTCAAGATCACAACAATGATCCATCCGAATACCTATTTGAACAAAATGCTCATCGGCAGCGAGCAAGGTCAATTGCAACTCTGGAACCTGAAACACTCAAAAATGATCTACATCTTCAAAGGTTGGGACACCTCAATCACTTCCCTCGAGCAAGCCCCAGCCGTAGACGTAGTTGCCATCGGCCTATCAAACGGCAAAATAGTCCTGCACAATCTCAAGTTCGACGAAACTTTATTCGAACTGCTGCAAGATTGGGGGCCCGTGACCTGCATTTCATTTCGCAGCGACGGCGAAACCATAATGGCCACAGGAAGTCTCAAAGGTCACATAACATTATGGAACTTGGAACACCGTAAAGTAGAATCCCAAATAATGAATGCTCACATGAACTCAGTCACTGGATTAAAATGTCTGCCCAATGAACCTTTAATGGTATCTTCATCTCCTGATAATTCGGTTAAGTTATGGATTTTCGATTTAGCCGATGGCGCGGGTCGCTTATTAAGGATCCGTGAAGGCCACGCCGAACCACCAACAATGATTCGTTTTTATGGCTCGGATGGCGCGAATATCATAACTTGCGGCGGTGACTCGACTTTGCGAATATTTTCAACTCTCACAGAAACATTCAATAAAAGCTTGGGTCGAGCTTCGTATCATCGTAAATCTTCGAAGAGGAAGGGAAATGTTTTGGATGATCCGTTGATTATGCCTCCGATGACGGAGATGGCTGCGGAAAGTACGAGGGAAAAAGAATGGGACAACATTGCGGTGACGCACTCGGGTTTGGGTGTTGTTACTACGTGGAGTTACGATAAGCTGAAGATGGGCGAACACAAACTGTTGCCTGAAAGATTCCGGCGTAATTACAGCGCCGTTGCGACGACAGTCTGTTTGACGCAGTGTGGAAATTTTGTTGTTATTGGATATAATACGGGGCATGTGGATAGATTTAATATCCAGTCGGGTATTCATCGGGGAACTTACGGCGGGGAAGATGGAGCTCATAAGAAAGCGGTTAAGGGAATCACGGTGGATCCGTTAAATCAGATCGTTGTAACGGCAGGGAAGGATGGCTTTGTCAAGTTTTGGGCTTTTGTTACTGGCAAAGGTAATTTAAAATTAGAATTTAAAAATCAAAGTTAAACGATCAATACTAAGCGAATAGAGTTTAACAATGTATTATTATTTGTTTACAGGAGGTGGTTTGAGAGCAAAACTGGATCTCGAAGAACCCATTTGTTGGCTGCGATCGCACAAGGAAACATCACTAATAGCCATTGCTTTGGAGGATTTTAGTATAGTTTTGATTGACATTGACACAAGAAAAGTAGTCCGTCGTTTCGAAGGTCACACAGGCAACTTAACTGACGCTTCGTTTAATCCTGACTCGAGATGGCTTGTTTCTGCCTCGATGGACTGTACAATTAGGACATGGGATATACCGTCTGCTAAATTAGTTGACATTTTCAAGGTGCATTAAATAAACAGCTTTGAACTTAATTTGAATATTGAATGTCTCAATTCTAAGTAAATACAAAAATATAATATTATTTGTATTATAAAAACTTGATTTTTATTCTATATTTTCTTTGCAGGTAAATGAACCTTGTACAAGTCTCCATTTTTCTCCAACCGGCGAATATCTTGTAACTGCACATATTTGTAATTTGGGATTGTATTTGTGGTCGAATAAGACCCTATTCTCTCACGTTTCACTGAAAGCAATCGATCCAACCAAACCAATCCCAACTGTTGCACTGCCTGGAATGGTTTCCGAACAAACTTCAGAAGATAATGCAGAAGAAGAAGACTTATCCGAAGAATATGTTTCCGTTGATCAGTTATCGGAAGATCTGATTACAATGACAAAATTGGCACCAACTCGGTGGCAAAATCTCCTCGACATAGAATTGGTGAAAAAACGAAACAAACCAAAAGAACCAGTGAAAGCAATTGAAGCTCCATTCTTTTTGCCAACAATTCCGTCGTT
Organism: Gryon sp. ZL-2020; assembly: GCA_022817425.1. Classification (NCBI taxonomy): domain Eukaryota; kingdom Metazoa; phylum Arthropoda; class Insecta; order Hymenoptera; family Scelionidae; genus Gryon; species Gryon sp. ZL-2020. The sequence continues at coordinate 54,986 of JABFPJ010000049.1, read as the reverse complement.
GGAAATCAAATTTGACTTTTCGAAAGATCAAACTGAAAGCGAAGAAAGTCGAATCATAAAGCACACTGATTTTCAGAATTTATCGATTTTTGGCAAAATGGTATTAAACACTATGGAGACGGGAGATTACAATGAACCAATTGAAATGCTGAAACATTTGGGGCCGAGTTCAATTGATATTGAAATTAAGTCGTTGGATTCCAGTCCTGAACAGACGATTGATGTTATGATTCAATTTATGAAGATGATTCGATTTATGTTCAAGAGTAAAGTTGACTTTGAACTTGCTCAGGCATACTTGGGTGTGTTTTTGAAAAATCATGGATCTACGATTACGGAACATGAACAGCTGCAAAAGTATCTGAAGAAATTGGAAAAATTGCAGAAGGAAAGTTGGAACTTGCTGAGAGAAAAGTTGTTTTATAATTTGAGTGTTGTGCAGTATTTGAAGACATTGTAACTTGGTTTTTTTGTACTTTTGTCTTCGAATTGTATATATTTTGTATATACCTTGTACATATTCTGTGCGATGTTATATTTTTATAACTTTGTCATTTTTATTAGACGTGTTTGAATAAAAATGTTTTCGAGTAAAAAAGACTTTCTTTTTTTTAAATTATACAATAATTATAACAATTCTTTTCTTAATATTTAAATTATATAACTTTAAGAATAATTAATTAATTCAATTATTAATACAAATTGCATAAAGAAAAATAAATACATTGTAAAATTTTTAGTGCAAATTAAACTTAAATACACACGTGGACATATGTCAATGCGCACACTTCTGCGCAAAGCTTCGTCCAATCCCGAGAATTCTGATAACCGATCGGGTTGTGCCGTGTACGTACTGTCAGATTACATTAAGTAAGGTTAAATTTTCGGTTTAATTAGTGTAAGTCTGAACGAATGCATTATAAATTAAAAATAATAATGCATTTAGTTACAAAATTGAAATACTTCAAATAATTCAAAAATTCAGATTAACAGATATGTATAATATTTATAAATAAACTAATACAGAAAAAGTTATCGACATGTCACAAAAAGTTATTTATATTGATGAAGCAGGTAAATTAAAAAATAAACTTATATATTTAATATTAATATTATTTTGCATTAAACATACAAAATTAAATTTAATATAAAAATAAGAAAAATAAATAATAATAATTGTATTAAAATTCAGTATCTCAATCATTAAAATATAAAGTATTTATATAGAAAATGTATTTTGTTAATTGTATTATAATTGTTGTATTTTTTAGATTTATCACGAATCAGCGATAAATTTAAGGAAATAAAGTTGCTATGTTTTAATGTCAGCAAGTTTAGCAAACAAGTACAAATTTTCTTATGTACCATCGGAGTATTTTTCTTCTTCATACTTTATGGATATTTGCAGGTAATTATTATCGATAATAATGTATATAAACAGATATTATAGTAAAAATGAATAACAATTGAATTAAATTCGAATAATAAAATGCAATTTATATTACAGGAGTTAATATTCACCCTGGACGGATTTAGACCATACGGCTGGTATTTGACTTTAATTCAATTTGCTTACTACTCACTATTCGGATGGATAGAAATCAACTTGCGCGGCATTTCACGAAGAATACCCATACTGACGTATTTATTATTAGCCTTACTGACTCTTGGCACAATGGGATTTTCAAATTCCTCATTAGGATATTTAAATTATCCAACTCAGGTTTGTTATATCTTAATTTATTAATAAATCACGTAATTAAATCTTGCAAATTGACTTACAAAATATTACTTATTTAATAATAATAATAATAATAACAGCAACCTTAAATAAAGCTTTATATCCAAATGAAAGTTTCATTTAATAACTTTTTTGATCTGCATAAAATTTTTATTAATACAGATATATTAAATTTATAAAATAGCAATTAAACATTTATTAATTTTTAAAATATTTATTAAACTAATATTATTAATTCCTTCATATTAATCGTATTTAATGCATTCAGGTGATATTTAAATGCTGTAAACTCATCCCAGTACTAATCGGCAGTATTCTGATCCAAGGCAAAAAGTACGGATGCATTGACTTTTTGGCCGCTGGTGTCATGTGCTTAGGACTAATACTGTTTACACTCGCGGATAGTATGATTTCGCCGCGTTTTAACACCATAGGCGTAGTAATGATAAGTTGTGCCTTAGTATGTGATGCACTCATTGGTAACATACAAGAAAAAGCCATGCGTCAGCACAAAGCCAGTAACACAGAAGTCGTGTTATATTCTTATAGCATTGGCTTCATTTATCTTTTTTGCATTCTTTTTACCACGGGAGAAATTTCCAAAGGAGCGAGCTTTTGTATGAAAGTAAATTGATTTTTTCTTAATCAATTAATTTAGCAAATTTCTGAATGAAATGAATATGTTTTAATAATCAAATATGTTTCAATTTACAGCATCCGTTGGAAACTTATGGCTATGCTCTGCTATTTTCACTGTGCGGATATTTGGGCATTCAAATGGTGCTGACGTTGGTTCAATGTTGCGGTGCATTTGTCGCAGCAACAATCACGACATTTCGCAAAGCAGTGACGATTATTATTAGCTTTATATTTTTCTACAAGCCTTTTACGTTTCAGTATGTTTGGTCGGGATTGTTGGTTGTGTTGGGCATTTATTTGAACATTTACGGCAAACGACATAAAACGATAAGATTTGATCATTTGTGGATTGGTTTGAAGAACTTTTGCGTGAGACAAGAACGAATCCAAAGACAAATTTTAACAAATGTATGACTCTGATTGAATGTTTTGTATATTGAACAAAATGTGTAATTTCATTTCAACTTTTGTACATTTTTAATTAGTCTGTATATTTATATATAATTCTACTTTGACTTCGTTGTTCGTAATACTTTAAAAGGTTTCGCTTGTTTGATAATGAACATTGTTATATAATATTTATCAGTACAAGGAACTATTGATTTTGTAATGAATGAGACATTTGACATTATTTTTTACTATACTAGCATTTATAGAAATAATTAGTTGCCGTTAAGCGAATAAAAATGAAGCAATTGCAAATTCTGCAATTGAATCTCTACAATGTAGAGATTTGATTTTAGAATGGCAAATTGTGTAATTTTGTACATTTCTTTATACAAACAAGTATTAACATTTGTATTAGCATTTGTAAATTGTAGATGTATTTAAATGTTAAATAGTTTCGAATAGTTAAGAATTTTAGTCAGTCGATTAAATTGCACATGATTTATATGTACAGATTTGTATAAGAAATAAATTTGTCTAGCTTGAAGAAAGTATATCTTTCATTTATACTATATTTAAAAAATAAATAAATATTGGAAATTTGATATTTGCGTCAAAATATGAAATAATGTTTTTTGAATCATAAATACCTTAACTGTACGAAGTGTTGCAGACTAATTCTGATCCCCCTGTTGATAGGCAACCCACATCAAGGCTTAAGCCAAGGGTACTTACTAAAAGCAAAGAAAGCAAAATTAAATTATTAACGACATAATACAATTAATTTAATATTTAATAAAATATAAATTAATTTAATCAACAAATAATAAATGTCACCTTTTTGCACTTTTTAAGATCTAAATTAAAATTCTTGTAGGCAATATTAATGTTCAAAACAACTTTATCAGTTCATAATAAATTAATCCATGCAAACAACTGAATTCAATTTCTCCAGACAAAATTATGATCAGCGATTCTGGTCTAAGCATCATTAGGCTACTGTGTACGTGATTGATGACGCTAATTATGATTCCGATCTTTTTTCTTCTTCATCATTATCATTTTGATGGACAAAGTGTGGGCAGTTCTTTTCTACTGCAAAAAATCAACCTGCCTTTATCTCTCGACTTCCAAAGTCATAGATTATAGAATTATAACACAAATTAACATTTTGACTGGATTTATGAAGATCTGATAACTTATTAATGATATTAAGTATTTGCCATAAACTTGCGCCTACGAAGAAAATAATTATTGCGCTTCGCAGACATTATTAAAACTGGTCTAACTATAGTTCATTGCGGTGATAAGTTAGTTTATGATTCTCAGATAAATTGTGGGAAAATTTGAATACTTTTATTTGCAAGTTTTTATCATCATTTTTTATGTTCCTATATAAGTAAAGTAGTATCAAAATTGAATAGGGTATTTCATGCAAATGATATGATAGGATTAGCACCTACACAATCTGACGAATCGATATCAATATCGGACTCCGATCTGGGTCAGATCAGAAATGTTTAGAGTTCATATGAAATGTTTAGAAATTTTATATATTATATTATATTATAAATAAAATATTATAAATATTATAAATATATAAAAATATTATAAATAAAACAACATTTATAATTATTAAGTTTAAAACTTTGAATTAAAACTTTGATTAAATAAAATTTTTATTTTCATCTTGAATTTAAATTATATTATATTTTAATTCAATAACAATTTATTATGAATTACATTTAATGTTGAAAATAATTTTCCCATTAAGAATTGAACTCCGAATGTTCAGCTTATTATGCTAAACAAGTTTCAATAGAATCGTAAAACAAAGTTTGCAACATAATCTGGCGATTTTTATCATAGTTTATTACGGCAGACAAAAATTAATCAAACTGATTGACAACATTTCTGATAAACTATGATAAATTATTGTTTGATTATTATTAGTATTGTATGATAATTTGAGTATGCAAATTTCAGACAAACAGTGCTTAAAATCATAATAATAATTGTATGATTCTTCCAAGTGCAATCTCAATTCCCTTACAATTCCATTTTAATTCTTAATAGTTTCTCACAATTTATAATTATTTATTATAAAAAATAATAAAAATAATAAATTATTATCTTATTCATTTCACATGATTTATTTAGCACAAACGTGTCTTCATTGTTCAAGTCAATGCACTGAATATCACCTTATAAACCTGCAATCTCAAGAAGATACTATTCCGTAAATCAAGATTTACTTTCTACGCGAAATTTATGTACAAAAGCAGTTCTTTTTAATGACACATTTATGAAAATGTATGCAAATGAAGTCTCGTAGATATTACAACAAAAAATATATAGAATTTCTTTTTTATTTGAATTCAACCAAAAGTTGAATTCAAATAAGTGTTTAATTTAATCGACATTTATTTATACACAATACACGTCTATTTTTAGCGGCAAATTGTTACATAAACTTTGCCTTCAAAGCCTTTTTTATGCTCAATTTTTCGCAACTTTATCAATAAAGTTTCATTTATCTGCACTTTGTATCACTTCTATGCAGACAATTCAATACAAAAAAATGTCAGACAAAAAATTTAATCGATTCAAAGAAATCGTTTAAATTTCACGTATATTAATTATAGTCTTGAAAAAAGAAGGCAAAGGGAAAAAAAGGAACTAACCTAAGTTCATAGAATAAAAATTGAGATTGTGCAGGGAATTAAATCGGATTAATTAAGCAATTCCAATATGGTATACCCGGGCAGATATAATCTCATTCTATCTTCTAAATGATATTCTTCATATGATACGGCGAATTTTTGTAATTCCCTAAAATGACTACTTCATATTAATTTTTTTAAATAAGAAGAACCCAAATTGAATGCAGATTTACAATCCGCTTTGTTTCATTAAGTCTTTATGAATGGTCATGTCAAGCATGTGAAATTTCGGAAGAAAAAAAAGAAAGTAAAAAAAAAAAAAAAAGAAGAAGAACGTCCACGTGTATTAACTACAAAATTTGCCGACTTTCGTTGATCTAGACTTGCATTCGATATGCATTCTTAGTATCCTTGGAATTCTATCTCCCATTATGAAAACTAAACAAACATTGCGCATCTTTTTTCTCGGACTATAAAGACGTGACTACTTATCCATTTACACACGTCATGAAAAATAAGAAGAAGACAAAGTTGTTGAAGAAGATGAAGAAGAAGAAGAAGCAAAAAACGAGCAAAAAGAAAGCATCAAATCACAATGTCGCAAAAAGATACTAAATCTTGAAGACGACTTGAGCGCGATAATTTCTAGCGATGAAAAATTGGTCCTATTAATGCCGCTTTTATATAAATTAGATATATATGGGATATTTAAAATATTTTTGCATATCCCACACGAAAAATATATATGTAAAATATATATTTATTTGTGATTTTTTGTCGCTTTATATATAAAAAATTTAAATTGTACATATAAATTATATTTTAAATGTACATTTAATATATTTTTATTTTATATTTTAACTATATTTAAATATATATATATATGTGACGTATATATAACGTATATATTACATATATTTAATACATATTTTTTCGTTATTTTGTATATGAAAATATATATATATTTTGTACTGAAATATATATCCAAAAAATATATAAAAAATTATAATTATTTAATTATATATATATAAAATTTGAAAAATATTCATTTTAATTCCAAAAGTAATTCAAAAAGTATGTAAATTATATGTACATACTTAACAAAAATAAGATCATAAATGAAATTATTCGATATTCTCAGAGAGAATTTATATTAAAATGTACTATGTTTTATAGTAGTTTGGGAATTTTTGCAAAACAAGTACAATTTGTACTATGTTTAAGAGTAAATTTTAATACAAACATAGTCAATTTCAATTTAAATATAGTAAAATTTAGTCTTAAACGTAGTCAAATTTAGCACTAAAGATAGTTAAATTTGTAATCTTGTGCAAAAATGACCAAACTACCATAAAACATAGTGGCTTTTCTCAGTCATTTGCATTATTATATTTTTTACCTTGAGTATAACTAATTTTTAAGTAATTACATTGCAAAAAAATGTTAATAAATAATATTCAACTTTTAAATAAATTTTACTCAACTTTCAATAATGCAAGTATGAGAGCAAAGACTTTGCGCAAAATTGCTCAACTTTTCATTAGAAATTATTAAACTTCAAAATTCTTCAAAAAATCAATAATTTTTCATGAAAAGTTGAGTAATTTTTCGGAAAATCTTGCTCTAATCCCAATAATTAAATAATTAATTACTAAAAGTCGACTAAAATTTATTGAAATTTTCTCGTCGTGTACATTTGGCCATATCTGCCTGTACATATATTCAGATATATATTCATCCAAAGGGCAATCGCGCAAAATAATCAACCCGACACCTTAAACGTGAAGAAAACGAAAAGTTAGTAACAAGAAAAAAAAGTCGGAATAAAGGAACAGAGACGAAAAGGAAATAATCGTGGAAAAGAGGCATTGAAGAATTCCCGGGACGTACGTGAAGTACTACAACACGTACGCAACAAGTTGTTGTATATAGTGGGAGGCTTGGGTGGTGGAAGGGAGATAAAATTCTAGAGATAGCCTAAGCCTTGTTCTCGCGCGGGTGAGCGAGACAACGCGATTTGGGGTGGGGATAAACGTGTCGCTAAGGCGAGAGATGTTGTTTCGCTTCCCTTCGTAGAGCTGTGTTCGTCGGTTTGTTAGTTGTTTGACTGGTTCAAAAGTTAATCCGAGATTAAACGCAAGTTCGTCAGTCACGACTCAACCGCCGCAATGGATCAGCGTGTCAAATAGTGCTGCGGATGCTTCGAACCGGCGTGACATCCAAGTTTCAGCAAACTTTGACAGTCATTTTGACAGAAACCATTTTTCACAAACCAATTTCTCATCCATTGCGGCGACTCAAAAAAGAAAAACAAGAACCGATTGAAAAATTTTACAAAATCCAAAAAATTGCATTATTCATTCAAAATTACAAAATTAATCGAGATATCAAAGGATTAGAGTTGTTTGAGTTAAGATTTGGGGGAAAATAGTTGTCTGGCTGATTGATGATTTAAGGGGCAAAAAAGGGTATTGCGAAGGGTTTGAATTTTTTTTTTTGAGCGCCACCGATCGAGAGAGTGCATTTACCTTTTCTCGCGCGCGTGTGTGCGTAAATGTAGCTGATTCGCACACAAAACGTGCGCGGTTCAGGATTGGCCCGTGCACGAAACACGTGCGCGCGATCAGTAACTTCGCCTTCGGCGCTCGCACGCGGGGCTCTTGAAATTGTTCACTTTTTTTTTCCCGCACTCAGCCGCGCGCCGCATTCGCGACTTCCCTAATCATTTGGCCGCGCGCTGCCACGACAACGCTCTTTGTGCCTTCGCGTCCTGCAAAAGACAGTCAAAAAGATAGAGAAAAATAAATTTTCTTTTTTTTTTGTTTTTTTTTGGGTTTTGAATTAAAAAAAAAAAAAAAATTTTGAAAAAGTGCGCGTATTTGAAGGATGCAATGCAACGTTGGGAAACTGATCGAGTGGGTTTGTTTGTTCTGACTTCCAAAAAAACACCTGCAACTTCCGTGAGTGAAATGGACAACAGGATGAAGAGAACGAAAAAACGATGCGTGTGAGAGAGTTGCTCGTCGTCTCTCGCAAAAGTATGTAGAACTTGCATTCATAAATACGTATAAATACACATGCGCATAATTTATACTTGTCATAAATTTCGCGGATATTTATATATGCCTTGTAACTTATAAGAGACCGGCCTAGACTCTGTCGCGGTTCTTCTATATCGAGACGTCGTGCCTCGATGCTCTTCTCTGTTTCTGCAGATTCTTCCTGTCTACCTTCGGTGCCATGAAATGTCTTAACAATCTACGAAGAAGGAGTTTCTTGCCTATTCATTCAATCAATTCAATATTTTTTATTGAAATTTAGACATGTGCAAAAATAATTATTCAATTAGTTATATTGAATTTAAAAAATTGGGAAGAAATACATTTTAAGAGTAATTGAAATCTTTTTTGCTATTTAGCAAGTTGCAGAGCCGAATAATCAAATAATTTGTTATTTATTTTTAAATTTATTTTTCATTTTATTTTGCTAAGTTTGAACTTATACATTAATTTTATTTACAAAAGAAATAGTTAATTGAAAATGCAATTATTACTTGATTTCATTATTTTTAATAATAATTATTAAATATATTTAATAAAAACTAGAAAAAATTTTAAAAAACTATTTTTTTAATTTGAAAAAGTGAAAAAATATGAATTTTATACCGACTTGTGTAAAAAGAACCAATCATATTCATTTTTACATATTTTTTACATCTTTTAGTATTAAAAGTTATTCCGAATTTTTTTAATATTTTAGATTTTTATTTTTAGATTTTTTACATTTATTTTGAGTGGATTTTCACTTATTTGAAAATATTAAATTGTAGAGAGAATTGCAAAATTTAACTTGAATCCATTTTCTCGTATTTTGGCTTAATTTTTAAAAAATAATTAAAAATAAATTATACAAATTGAATGTAAAATATAACAAGTTGGACCCAATTTGTCCGATTATTTGCTTTTCAACATGATTGTGACAATTTTTACAGACTGTTAATTTTCTGTCAACAACTCAATTAAGTGTTACTTGAATGAACGAAATGTCGTATTTTAAGGATATTTAGATAAGCATTTCTGAGAATATATCGAGAGGATATAATTAGGAAACTAAAAGCTGTTTAATGTATCTTCCTCGGTATCATTTCACGATTCCTTGAAAAGTCAATTTGTGCGCTTTTTGAATTGCGATAAATTGAAAAGTAATTTGCAATAAACGCGACGCGAGGCGGACGATTGCTAATTTATACCGGACAAAATGACGACTAATGAAATATGATAAAAAAAAATGTTACCAACATTATCATTCCTCGGATGAATGAAGGAGAAAAAGGCAAATGAATAGTTGTAACCTAATTACGATAGTTTTATTAATGATTATCGCTTGCGGAATACTATTCATGTCTTTGGTGTAATTTAAATTTCAAATGATTAACCAAATGAAAATAATTTTGAAATCAATGATACCTTAATTGTTTAGAGAATAATTTTTGTTATTTATAATAAATAATTTAAATAAAAAAATGGTTGTATTGATGAATTGTGTAGAAATGTAAATAAGAATGTCATTATCAGTATTATACGATATTATAAATATAACACACATAAATGCACAAAAGTGCATACTCAGTTTGTATAAAGAAATCTGTAACTATAAGCAATTTTGCAGACAAAGTTGGAATAACAGAGTCTTTGCTTGTGGAAGAGAGATTATTTCATTGAAATTAATAAATATATTTATTTATTCTCAAGTGAAATATAAAATCAATCCAATTCGATTCATTAGTTTGTTCGTAGATAAAATAAAATAAAAAAAAATAAAATAAATAATTGAATGTTGAAATGATTTCATTGATACATTTATCATAATCCAATTGAACTTTTTCATCCTCACTGAACATTTCGAAAATATTTGCTTGAAATATAAAAATGCTCAAAGTTGAAATGAGTTAGATAGTTGGATGTCAAATTACATGCTGTTATGTCAAATTAAATCTTGTAGAATGTTTCTCATTTCTAATTTGCTTCAGTCAATTTAACAAGAAACAAGCTTTTCGATGTAAGATTTCATTGACTGCGTTCTGATTAATATGGATTTTGCGAATAAATATATTTCGAATTGCATGAAAAAGCGGACCGTCTTTCTTACTCAGATTTGACATAGTTTGAGTTCTCGTAACTCTCAGTTCTGGTTGATATACAAAAAAGTTGAATCGACTTAAGGATCGGATAACTGGATTCAGTTCCATTGATTCTAATGGAATCTCGATCAGTTTTCTTCGGTGACATGAATTTATGTACTCGAATCACGTCGACATTTGGTACTTGGCAGAACAAAAAGTTAACTTGACTTGAAGAGACAAATAATTGTTACAAGTTGATTCATTATATATCTTTAAAATGTTTTTAAATAATGCTGGGTTAAAGAAACACATTTATTAATAATAAAAAAACAATGAAATAAAAAAATAATTCATTTTGAAAATGTATTTTTATAATTTATTATTGTATTTAATTTTGTTCAAGCAAATTTGCTAAGAATAATTATAAAATGACGAAAGAAGAATAACAAGAATGAAAAAATAAAAAAATATAATTCAAAATGTTGATAATCCATTTTTATAATTTGTTATTGTATTTAACTTGATTGAACCAATATGAATTATTTTATATTACTTTATCAGCAATTTGCTAAAAATAATTACAAAATGACGAAAGAAGAAGAAGAAGAAAAAATGGTAAACTTCAACAAGTACAAATTTATTCGAATCCAATAAAAATCTTAATCTACGTCTTACATAATCTCAACACAATGTTGGTTAAATTTAAACTACATAATTACGAAACATCGAAGAAAGATATGAAAATCTTTCTTTCATAATTCACAAACCTTTATCGTATTAAAGAATATGCAACAGGCTTTAACTTCGCTGCTCATATGCTTCATAAGGTGGATATGCGGTGTAACATTTTTCTTTTTTTTCGTGTCATTATTTTGCGATCAAAAGCGATTAAAAGCATGTACTTTTCTATCGGCAAATTAGCGTCCGATGTTTCTCGCATGATTCTTTAATTTGTTATTCGTTCAAGATTTTTGATAAAGCCATAACATCGTTTGTCGACAAATCCGCTTAAACGACAACAATAATTTATTAATACAATCAAAGTAACAACTATAATTTCAAGAGAAAAATTAATATTACTCTGAGAAAAACAGACAGTCAAATTTACTATCTGGTATAATCAAAATTACTTTCTTTCATCATTGAAGTATTTTCTAAATTGATTTTTCAATTCACATTTACATTTGTTTAAAATAATTTCCTTCTTTTGCTTATTCTAATGGAAGAAAATATATTTTAAAATATATCAAAAATTATACGTGAATATATGCACATATATTTTCGGCAAAATATTTTAGAAATATATTAGAAATCTATTTTGGAAATATATTTATAACAACGTAAGTAAAAATATAATTGCAAAATATAGGCACAAAAATATATTTATATATAAACAAATATATTTCAAATATAGTTTCGAATATATTTAGTTATTTGTAAATATATTTCAAATATATTAAAGCGGCAAAAAGTTATGTATTTATATTAAATATATTTATAATATAATAAATACATCAGAAATATATTTTACAATTATTTCTGAAATATATTTCGAAAAATATAAGTACAAATATATAAACCGATTTATTTGAAATATATTTTCGTATATATTTCAATGTGAAATATATTTTCAAATATATTTTAGCAGCAAAAAGTTATATATTTTGACATAAATTTTGATATATACGTTTCCGTACGGGATACGAGATATATATATTTCGTATTCTTCAATACACATTGAGTAATGTATGACATAATCGCATAATTTTGCCGCACTATTACGGTCGTTACAATTGACCACCTCGTTTGTGTATCTCACGATGTAATTAGCACTACCGCTAAAACTCGTTGACACGAAAACGGTATCTCATTTTTGACGCGTTGGAAAACAAATTGTTTTGCTAAAACTTCGTCTTTGTCATAACGCAAACATAATTGATCGACAATTTAGCTGCAAAGCACACTATCATTAACTAAGCAAGCAGACTACTTTTCGCTAGTTGGATCATGGATACACCCAATTATGTCATTATAAATTCTATTGTGTACTTCTTTGGGAGTATACTTAAACTGATTGTCTTGAAAACATTTGGTATTTATCCAACGACGGAAAAGGAATTGTTGTCTGCAACGTATATTTAATCTCAATTTTTTTTTCAAACCCTTTTCCTAAATGAGAATCGAGCTTAGAAATTCCATTTTAATACCCGCTCTAAGTGCTTTTAAACCGGACAATTTAAAAATACTGCACCTTGTCCAACAAAAGGATGTTATTTAAATTAAAAAAGCTATAACAATTTTTCATTTTACCGCTAGATATAATTTTATCCTATTATTTTATACAAGTGCAATACTTTGCACGGGTTTTTTTGCGATGATTCCTGTGAAATAACAGTATTTACGGTGTAATTTTATGGCATCAAGTTTTCATCTGTAAATTCGTATAATCCGTGTAAATTTAAATAAGCTTTTAAATATATATCCAGCCATTTTTCTGTCTTCCATAATTTAATGAAATTAAAGAAATTTGTTTGCAAATTATTATAATCAAGTGTAAGTCTTGAATTTTTACAAAGAAGTACATAATTATTTCGTAGTTAATATAAGAATTGAAACAAAAAACTAATGAGCGTAAAATTCCATTGACTATTAAAAAGGATTTGCACTTAACGTCAAATAGAAACATAAATCAACGTGCAATTGAATTATGTTCCTTTTTTTATGACAATATTTGTAATAAATGAGTTGCATCTTAAAAAAATTGCCGCCGCAAGAGTTAATGCCTGCGACATGACAGGAAATCACAGATAGTAGAATTCTTTGAATAAACGTATTATGCATTAAAAATGTGTATCGTTTGTGGAAAATATGACGGATTATGAAACCAGCATTGAAGCATTTTATATCAATCATTTCATGGTATTGTAAATGTGATTGATATTTAATTTCATTCAGCTATGCGACTCACGAGAATAGCGTGCGAAATATCACAACTTCAGACAACAAAAAATGGCCAACATTTTAGTCTCATATTATGCACATATATAAGTCGAATACACATTTTCGATACAAAATTTATAACGTTTTGATCTTAATCTCATACATAAAAGGCGCAAAATGCAAAGCAATATAAATAATTGTTCCGAATTGGAATTTTTACGAAATGCAGAATCATGAAATCGTAAAAAGGTGCTGGCGCTTTTTTAAAAGGATTTCTCGGGATGATAATAAAATATCCATTGAGAAAGAACAAAGTCAATCGTCGCAAATCGTTTATTCAAATATTCTAATCAGTGTTATAATAAATGGAAAAGGTTCTATTTTATATTCTAATAAATCAGAGATTTGGATTTTTATGGTGAAGCTGACCGGCGTATATGATGAATAAAATATGAGCACTCGAAAGAGAAATTCGAGATACTTAATCATGTTCATTCACGCGAAAATGTGTTGATCTCGAAAAAGCTTTATTGTTCCAATGAAACAATCCCATACAACTTCATCATAGTCGAATGATTAGGATACTATTTCTCCGGACAAAAAATCATATCCTATTACGAAACTGACTACTGTTTAAATGCATTCTAAATTGTCGGTAACTTTTCAGTCTAAGCTATAAACTTTAAATAGAAACTTAATATATATTTAAGGGACACTCTCCAAGCAAAAATGATAAAAAATGACAATATTTGGAACAATTTTTTAATTGTTAAAATTATCAATAAATAAAATACTTTTATTACGGTTTTTTCAACTTTCAATTTTATTTTTTTTTCTAAATTTAGTTCTCTTAAGAAATTACCAACGGATTTTAATTTTAATTAAGTTTTTTCGTGGAGAGTCCCCTTAAACAAAAAAAATAAATAAATAGTATTAAAAAAAAGATTGAATTTAGAGTTCTCAGCCAAAGATTCTCAAACCTCGAGACTCAGATTTCACACAGCTGCTTCTTATAAACAAAAAAAAGAAGAAGTTCCTTCCTAAATAAAATAAAGACAATAAATTACCAACAAACACTAAACAGCGTTGTAAACTGTGAAAAAAGTGTTGAACATTTATTGACGATGGCAATAAAAAAAGTTATATCTGTCAAAACCTCTCAATAAATGTTTCAGATGTTTGTCCCAAAAATATTTCATCCAAAGAGCGTCGCAATTAGAATGAGGAACTGCAAGCGTAACTAATATATTTCCACGTCTGTTCTATAAATTCATATATAAATGCGAATATGCAAAAGAGAGAAAAGTTATAAATATATTTTGTTCTTTGATTTGATTAAAAGTGTATAAATAAAATGACGTGGAATTCATCTGAACAATCAGTTTTTCATTGATTGGCAATATTTATTTAATCCGCAAGGTCGGCACTATTTTCATCTTGGATCTTGCAAATCTTGTATCAACAATCGGCACACATGCATGTCGTGTAGTAACCCAATTCAAACAATATGAATTTCCATTGAAAAATGTGCGCTGGAACGACTTCTCGCACTAATATTCCTTGGAATCGATTCGCATTGCGCGACAAACAATTGGTCTTTGAGTTATTGCTTGTTTCACGTAACGTCACAGTAACGAGCAAAATTTGCACACCCACACATAAAAAAATAAATTTCTCAAAAATTACTAGACTGATAGTTAAGTGAGGATAAAATCGATTTTTTCTCACATATATCGAAAATACGTTTTTTCTTCCCTCAAAAGTGGGACGAAAGGGGCACTTTTTCTCCCGAGGGAGGAAAAGTATTTTTTCTCACACGTGTATCGAAAACACATCTTTTCTTACCTCAAAAGTGGGACGAAAGTGGCAAACTTTCCCTCCCTCGGGAGGGAAAGTTTGTATAACTTAAATAAGTGAAACACATTTTTTTAATTAGTTACTTTCCATCACTCTAGTTACTTTCCATCACTATAGTTACTTTCCATCCCTCTGGAGAGAAAGTGCCACTTTTATCCCATTTTTCGAAGAAGAAAAGACCTTTTCGATACACTGGTGAAAAAAAATATCGTCCTCAACTAGGGAGAAGATTGAAGATTACTTTTCCTCCCTAGGGATAGAAAATGCCTTTTTCTCACAAGTGCACCGAAAACACATCTTTTCTTCCCCCAAAAGTAGGATGAATGTGAGACTTTCTTTTCCGAGGGAGGAAAAGTATTTTCCACCCCTTAAATAACGTAATGGAAGATTACTTTCTCTCCTTAGCGATAGAAAGATATTTTCCCTCCATAGGGATAGAAAGTAAAGATAGAAGGTAGGGATAGAAAGATACTTTGCCTACCTAGGGATATCAAGTAAGGATAGAAATTTACTTTCCCACCCTAGGGATAGAAAGTAGGGATAGAAAGTTATTTTCTCTCCCTAGGGATAAAAAGTACGGATATAAAATTCCTTTTTCTGGTGCACCGAAAACACATCTTTTCTTCTCTCAAAAGTGGGACGAAAGTGGCGCTTTCTCTCCCTCGGGAGGCAAAGTGTTTTCATCATTTAAATGACTTAATAGTGTACTTTTTCTTCCTAGGGATGGAAAACGCCACTTTCATCCTACTTTTCGGGGAAGAAAAGATTTTTTAGATGCACTTGTAAGAAAAAATATCTTCCGCAACTAGGCAAAATGTGCGATTCGACTTTGCTCCCTAGTTTATTTTTACAATATTAATTGAGAACAAACTAATATTATCATACTGTATACCAAAAACTCAAATAATTCTAATATTTTGTCTCTTAATAATATTGCAAAAATTACAAAAGATGTTATTCTTACTTTAGTACTTCGTATAGTAATTTTTGAGACAATATTATTCTTAGTACAATTTTGCAAATTGCCAAACCTCTTCTTAAACTCAACTTTCGGCCAAAACTTGTGACTTGGACTGTACTCCCTCGGTACATTAAAAATGATTTCATTAATGTTTTGTCGATGACGAAATATGCAAACTTTTATCGCGAATCATTTCGACACTCGATATGTTTACCGTGCATTCAACAACATCAGAAACTTTTGTCTTATTGTCGAAATGCGTTGAATTCAACATCGGCGGTATTTTCTTATGTCCATGAATGCGTCTCTTTTCTCAGACGAGGTCCCAAAACAAATCGCGCCGAGACGTGCGAACTTGTCCCGTTTTCTCGATCTATTTTTGAACCATCAGAAGAATCGATGCGAAAACTTTGTGTGCAATTAAGACAAACCCCGGATTTAGCTGGAAATGAGTATTTACGCACACTTTTCCAATCAAACGTTTCAATTGTTTGTCGGCAATTTTTAGACCTTAAACCAGGCCTTTGTTCATTTTCCTTTGCTTCCCGAATTCAATGCATATCTTTTATATCTTATTTTCAAATCGCCCCAAAATCTGATTTCAAACACAAAAAAAAGATTATCTTTTTCTTCTTTTTCGCCAGAAAAATGGAATAATAAGATATCTTTGGCTATTGTATATTTTGAGACTGTTTCTTTTCTCGATTTCAAAGCTTTTTTTGTATATTTGATGAGGCTAATGATAAAATGACGATGTTTGAAGAGTATTAAATAATATACACGATTAATCAAAACATCCATTGTACAAACATAAACGTCAATGAAAAATGGTTAGACGACGTTTTAACAGGAAGAAAACAATGTAATAATTCATGCTTGGTATTTCTTTTTTTTTTTTTTTTTTTGTTCATTCTGTTTAGATTTTGAAGTATCATTCTCGCGATGAAAATTTAACTAACTATTACAATTGTACATATTCATAATGCATGAGTTTGCAACGCCTATGTACATAAAGGCAACTTGCAAAAGCTGGGCTTTCAACTTTTGACGATGATGTTTTGTCTATTTTTAAAACTACGTGCAATAATTTTACATGTACTTTCAATGTATGAATCCAATCTCAAAAAAACATTATCATCCTGCCTTTTATATGATATTCTCAATGAACTGAATATTGAATGAAGAATACGTTCATTCAATCTTTCAACAAATAAAAGTTTTTTTTTATTGGAATTAGAATAAAGGAAAAGTGATAAATAAAAAGAAATATCACATAAAATAATAATATTATATTAAAATTAGACTAAATTTTATTATATGATATAATATAAATAAAATGTTACTTGTTTGAATAATATCATTTAATTAATATAATATGAAATTTTATTTTATATAATATATGTTCTTTTTTAAACATTTTCAATGAACTGTGTTAACAAATACAAATATAAAGTATAATTTTATATTCTAAATATATTACATTAATAAATAAATTATATATATATTTTTATATTTTATATATAATTTTTATATTGTTTTATATATGTTTTATGTAGAACTAAAAATATATATTTTATGTTGATCGAAATATAAAAAAATATAATATATAAAAATAGAATAATAATATAAAATATAATTATACATAATTTATAAAAAATAATTATAATTTATATATAAATTGTGACAATATGGCATATATTTAAAATATAAAAATATATTTCATATTTTCATCTGTGATTTCATTAATAAAAAATGTAGTAAAAAAAAGTATAACATTTCTATTTTCCGATTATTTTTTAATATTTTTAATATTTTATAATTATTTTTATAGTTTTTTTTCATTAAAGTTCATTGATACATTTACAAAGTGAGACAAAAAAGTGTGCATAGGACGATGCACTGAATTTCTTTTTTGCGTTTTTTTCCCCCGAGTTATTAAGTTCGTTACCACTGCGGTTTATTTTGTGCTCCAAATGTATATATCAATGTTCGCGACAGACTTCGTGAGTCTTTAGTTTCGACTAATTTTTTAAATAAAAACAACCAACTTGTCATAACTACTTGTCATAAAGCAAAAAAAAAAAAAAAAAAATGAAAGAAAACTGCTTTTGTTGAAACTTTATTTTAGTCATCTATTTTATTCAAGCAATTAAGTTAATTGCATTTTGTTATTAGTTTCTCATGATAATTGACGACCTTAAAAAAGCAATAATGCATATATTCTTGCAATCCACAATCGGTTCATCAGTATTCCGCAAGCAATGCCGTAATATTGACAGTGATTATTTGATATTTTACTATTAAAATACAATTGTTTTTGTTGGCCTATTTTGTTTCATTCATCTGTCTGTTAAACAACCATTTTTCCATGTTAAAAATAATATTTTTTTCAACGAATATTCAACATACTTTTTTTTCATTTTTTGCAGTCGTTTTTATTTTAGTAACCTCATTTTTTAAACTATTATCGTACTAAGAAATGCTATCAACTTTCTATAGAAAATGAGTCTATTTGCCAACGCAATAAAACTAGTTTCATGTATTATCTTCACAACTAATTTCTTATCGGCAACACATTTTTTTAATTACCTTATGAAAAATAAGGTGATTTATAGCCAACTAATTAATTAAGCAATGAATTGCATAATTCAAATAATTTGCTTTATATATTCGATATCTCAAGTTTTATAATAAATTATGTTTGTTATGTTAGATGGATTTAAAGTTGAAATTCAAATAATGAATTATTGATTTGTTTTGTGTTATTTTGGTACAATTAAAGTGGTAATGATATCCAAATCAATTGACATGCAAACATGCAAAGATATCGTACAAAGAAATTTAAAGAATTGGCAAATGTCCAGACGGGGAGCAACATGTGATATGCATCGTGTGTCATGTTTAAAAAATGGTTCGAATGAATAAGCTTTTATCGCTCTCACTTTACGGTGTAACATCAATGAACGAAGACAAAGACATGTAGCAAAGAAAATACCGTATCAGAATTAAAGTGTCATTCATCAATTAAACTTTTTTATTTTATAGCAACTAAACAAAACACTAAAGTTTGTCATTTCTACGCGTGTAACGTGTTTCAACTACTTTATACGTTTTTAAGAATAGCATTTTTGAAAGACGAAAAGCACGGAAACTTTACAAATTCATGGAAATGAATTTGAATACGTTTTTGGAATTAATGTCGTTGATTCATGAAAAAGTTGAAAAAGTATGGAAATTTGAAAAATGTATAAACATTTCGGAAATTTTGGAAAATAAAAAAAAACGTCTTTAAAATGTTGAAAATTCAAAAATATATATTGAAACATTTGTAAAGTCAAGCAAAAATAAGAAAATGTTGGAAATTCATAAAAAAGTCAAATTCATGAAAAACTTGAAAAAGTATGGAAATTTGAAAAATACATAAAAATGACGGAAATTCTGGAAAATTAAAAGAAAATCATCAAAAAGATGAAATTTTATGAACATTTAAAAAGTTGACGAAAAGTTTTAAATTCAAGAAAAATAGAACAAATTAAGAAAATGTGGAAAATGTATAAAAATTTCGGCAATTTAGGAAAATTAAAAAAAACTCCCGAAAATTTCGAAATTTCAAAACGTTTAAAAAGTTGTAAATTCAAAAGATATTAAGGAAATCTGAGAAACTCATAAAAAAGTCAAATTCTTGAAAAAGTTGAAAAAGTATGGACATTTGAAAAATGTCGAAAATTTTGGAAAAATTAAAAAAAAAATTATGAAATTTCAAGAACATTTAAAAAGTTTACGAACAGTAAATTCAAGAAAAATTAAGAAAATTTGGAAAACTCATAAAAAATTTAAATTCATGAAAAAGTTGAAAAGTTTGAAAAATGCATAAAAATTTCAGAAATTTTTAGAAAATCACAAAAACATCGAAATTTTGAGAACATTTAAAAAGTTGATAAAAAGTTAATTCAAGAAAAAAAAATTTGGAGAGACCATTAAAAAAAAGTCATGAAAATTTACAAATCATGCAAAAATCCAAATTTCAAATATAATAAAGCCTAATGAATAAAAAAAATCACAGCAACTTCAAGTTGAAGATATATAAAAAAATTATTTTTTTCGTATAAACATTAAGTGCGTTTATTGTAAACAGCGAATCGAATGCGTCTGTGATTAATGATTCCATTCAACGTTTGAATTTATTTACATTTAAATCATACCGCGATTTTCAAACAAATACATGATTTATTGCTTGGGTAATGCATTTAAAGCCAAGCAACGTTTTCGTCGGTACTTATTTCAATTCAAGTATACGAAAGATAAAAAATTTTGGGATACAAATGAAATATCAAAGAACATTTTTCAAAATGTCAATGACTGTGAATAATTGAATAGTTATAGATATATCAAATGAAGTTGTACGTGATGATTAGAAGAAAATTGAACATTATTGATCAATAATTGATATTAATTGTGTTTACTTGTATGTATATTATATGTGTATAGATTGTTAAAGTTAAATAAGTGATCAATTAGAATTCCGTACACCTTCCTGTTAACTTCAATTACTCATATTAACACTTCGAAGTTTCACTAATCGAATGTATTTGAGCATAAAATTATTTGGAAACATACCAATAAGATATTTACATAATGTAAATTTTGTTCAAACAGTTTATGCAGTTCAAAAGCAGCACTGGAAGTTTATTTATAATTTAAATTACATATTCTAAAATTATAATTCAAAGTGGAAACATATTTCTTTTTTATTTAAGTTTTCTACGTTATATTATAAAAGTTATATACAAAGTGTCATTTTAATTTTCAACGCGATTTCTTGTATTTATTTATTTAACATTTTTGTCAATGTTTTATATACAATGATTATATTCGGAGTATATAGAAATGAAGAAATTAACATATTTAGTCAAAGTCAGCAGGTACCTTGCAAAATGTGTCATGCAATATAAACTGCATCTTATATGCGCTAAATTGCTCACTTGTTAAAGTCAACTTAATATAGACGAAGAAAATAGTCCAATTAAATCTAAATCTTACATTTCCATAAATGTAGCCACAGCGAATTAAGAAAACGAGTTAATTATCTCAAACTTAAATGAAACTGAAAAAAAAGAAAAAAACAGAAATCATTAATATAAGCTGCAATTTACAATTTAACGTTTAATGGAAATCCTGTTTTATTTATATACACATTTGCACGTAATTGAATCAAACCTTTTTTTAATGAATTTAAATGTAAGAAAATTAAAAAAAAATTGAATCCCATTTCGATCCAAACTATTTTCATTTTGATTCTAAAGTTATATGTTTAATATATATTTAAAATATATTTTCAAATATATTTGTAAAAATGTAAGTAAAAATATATTTTCAAAAATATAAGTAAAAATATATTTAAGTTTCATATTTTGGCACACATTTTGATATTTTTTTTGCGTACGGGCGACACTTTTGTTATAAATATTTCACCATGCAAATATAAACTGAATTCATGAAACTGTATGTTTCAAATTATATAAGTTGACACATTCGTCTCAGGTTTATTCTACCAATCAACCGCTTAACACATTAAACTTCGGCGCAAACATTTCGTAACTATAAAACAAGTACAGTTTAAATAAGTTTCAACTCATTTTTGTATATTTTTGTCCCCATTTCCTGAATAACTAATTAATCCAATTTCATACAATTTTGCAAACTGAAAAACGCCCTTCCTGTATTTCATCTCCAATCAAAACTCAAAATAAACTAAATTAAGACAATCTAATTTTAATTTTAATACATTTTAATTATTATACATTATAAATCATAATTATCCTACATGGACGAAGATATATTTTAAAAATATATATATATCTATATATATCAACTATATTTTTATTGAAAAAATTTATTTGCTGCAGGAAATTGTATAAACGATATATATTATTATATATTTTTAAAATATATTTACAAAAATATGTATTAAAATATATAAAATAATATATTTAATATATATTTTACATATATGTAAAACGGCAAGAAATCATATATTTCAAAATATATTTTGTAAATATATTTTCGTTCGTGTGGTTTAAAAAAAATTTTAATAAATTGAATCAATTTTTTAAATTAAAATAATAATGATACATTTAAAAATAATTCAAAAGAAGCGCCTTAATTGATAAACGAAAAAGCACTCGATCAATTTCTCGTCTGTTTTTTTTCTGACATCATAAATGACGAGTTTAAAAGTGGCGTATAAAAATTGAATAGCAGTTTTATAAATAAATGCAATCAATCTACAAGTTGTACGTTTGTGTGTTGTAGGTAAGAGTTGGATGTATGGAGGACTACGAGTGGATGCAGTTGAGACCAACAGACTCATGAAATTAATCGACAATTACGATGACTACGCAGACAAATCCGAATCGTGTTGTTACAATTGCCGTGAGCGTAATGAGTATTCTTCTGTTGTTGGTACTGCTGTTGCTCTTATTAGTTATCCTGTGGAGAAGCAAGCCACCATCGATTAATGAGAGAAACGTTTGTTTACGTCAAAACGCGGCAATCACTTATCTCGACGAACAAACTCGTTTCAATACTCATGAGTTGTCGTCATCATCCGACAAGACTGATATCAAAATGCAACAACACAACGATCTCATTGATAAACATTTAGTACACCCAACGATAGAACCAAACGCTTCTTTAGATATTAGCAACAATCGCACCAACAGTACTTTTGGTAAGCAAACAATTTTTTCAAAATGCAATAAGAAAAAATAATCAGTTGCTTTGAATGAACATAGAAATTCTTGAATTAAAAATAATATATTCTGCAACAAGGGAGGAAATAGATATTTTTTTTAATAAGTGCATGGAAATATTATATTATGTATTAGGGTTTTTCACCAGATGTGTACAATGCTTTTCATTTTTGAGATTGGGGTTGGAAATGTACTTTACTGCCCAAGGGCAAACAAGTGATCTTTTCCGTTCTAGAAGGTAAAGTAAATTTGTGCTCTGATCCCAAGGAAAAAAGAAAAGGTCCTTTTCTCACATTTGCATCGAAAATACATCTTTTCTTCCTTTAAAAGTGGGACAAAAGTCGCACTTTTCCTCCCGAGGGAGGCAAAGTATTTTCATCCCTTAAATGACTTAATAAAAGTGTAATTTCCCCAGGGATGGAATGTAAGGATAGAAAGTTATTATTTTCTCACACGTGTATTGAAAACACATGGGACGAAAGTGACACTTTCTCTCCCTAGGGAGGAAAAGTGTTTACCATCCTTTAAATGACGCAATGGAAGATTACTTTTCTTTCCTAGGGATAGAAAATTCCTTTTTCTCACAAGTGTACCGAAAACATGTATTTTCTTCTCTCAAAAGTTAGATGGAAGTGGCATTTTTTCTCCCTAGGGAGAAAAAGTAAACTTCTATTACGTCATTTAAGAAATGAAAATATTTTTCATCCCGTGGGAGAGAAAGTGCCACTTTCGTCCCGCTTCCGAAGGAGGAAAAGATGTGTTTTCGATACATGTGAGAAAAAAAATTTTTTCTTGATGAAATAAAATACTTAAAAAATTCTTCTTTCTTCATCTCTGAAGATATAATAATGATGAATTTAATAAATGTTAACATTAAAATGACAAAAAACAATTATATAAGATTTACATGTCGATGATTTTCTACGAACTTTCTCTAAACAATTTTTCTAAGCTGATTCTTCCTGTTTTTCGTGTCGTTTGCAATAACACAATAGCGAACAAACACTGCCCACGCGGCATCTCTCGCCTTCAGAAGAAGGAAAGGCCTCAGACTTTTTGTTAAGGGTGGGTTCTCATTTGCTTAATACCGAATGACAAAGTGCACGGATCAATATGATTGAATTCAAATCATTATAATATTCAGCGAAATTTATAACATTCGAACAATGTGTTCATACATCAAAGCGACGTATTTCAATAATAAAGTCCAACGCGATTAACTGAAATCACATCGCCTTTTAATCATACACGTGTTTTAACTGTTTCCATTCACATCAATTTTGTTTTCAATACTTGTCATAAATTCATTTTTTCAAAAAAAAAAAAAAAAAAAAAAAAAATTTTAATTTATAACTTTTCCTCCCATGTTTTCTTCATTTTCTTTTTATTTTCAAAGTTTATTTTAAAATTATACAAAAAAATATATTTTCAAATATTTTTGAACAATTTTTCGAATCTATTTTCATACTTTTGTTACAAAATTGTATATCATTTTTTTGTTTGATTTTACATCGAGATATGCTTTATTTTTGTTAATACAAGCTATGAAAAGATAGTACACAATTCACTAGCTTCCGCTACGCGTGTTTACAGCTTTCGAGTTCAAGTATGTTTTAGTTTATTTGGAGAGCCATATAACCATAGCCGATAAACAAATCTTATTAATAGATCATAAAAATAGATTTTCTCTTATCAAGAAGGTATTATCAAATCTCAAAAAGGATAACGTAAATCTTTATATACAATAATAATAAAAAGTACATTTAAGAACGCACTTTATATCGTCAGTTGAACTTCATTGCACTTACAATAAACTGTTAAATGCACTTTTAACACACACCGTAGAAATTTCTATTGCCCTGCCAAACATTCCAAATGTACGGATTTTCTGCATAAAGTAGTAAACGCACTGAAAGAATTGTGTCGGGTTTATGTTTCTATCAAAATTTATATTCGCTTTCAAAAGATAGTTTTAATGGCACAAGTCGACAATACGGTTGTTATAACACAGCTAATACATTAAATATCTACAACGCTCGAAGGCGGATTGAATTTTAATGACACTTATAACCTTTTTTTTGACAGTCCGATTGATGCAAAGACATTAATCAGTGTAAAATACGAAAACCCCAGCATCAATCAAAGATTTGGCCAAAAAAGTGAAGCTATTTTAGACATATTTGGACACTTAATAATTTTTTTAATCCTTTTTTTCATCCTTTCAACTATTTTTTAATGAAAAAGATATCGAAAACGATTTATCTTAGACGAAGTTATATTTTTCAAAAAGTATCTGTGAAAATATCTCATTAGTTTATAAACTTGGAAGAACTTTATCTGAATTAATTAAAAGTATTCGCTGGAAGAAACAAAAAAAAACGAAAAATGTATGACTGAATGAAATGTTAATTAAATTAATATGAAGGACTGCACAGAAATAGGTATTTTTTCCATGTGCGGGATATTTGAATATCATATGTACATAGGACAAGACATATTTGTGTATATATGTATATATGCACAAATTGCCTGTTTGAGATTTATATTTTGATATGCGAATGCTCTTGTGACGTACTATCGAGTTGCCTGAAGGTAATGCTGCACATAATATCAAGTTACTTGTCCGTAAGCATTTTTACTTGTACCAGAAAGTGAGAATTCAATAATAAATTGAAGCTAGTTAATGATTTTCTGATGAAACCAGATTTATTTCTGCGCGATTTTTCATTTTTCACAAATGATATCTCGATTTTACTTCAGATATATATATATATATATAACTTGTCTTTTTATATTTCAACTTTTTTTAAAATTAATTTTCTACATTTAGTTTGCGCGGATAAATAAATGTAAATTACATTATCGTACTAATCATTCATTTTTGCTACTCGAGTAATTGAAAATGATGAAATTACGAGAGATTTCAAAGTGTATATTTATATCTGCAACTGTATGGCTTTTTTTGTTGTAATATCACTTAATCTATTAGAAAGTAATTTTCATATGATTAAACTTCAGTGATTGAAAATGACATGCGTCAAAGAAATTTTGCAGTAATATTCACGTCAGTACGAGTTAATTTACTCATACTTAGTGGCACTTTTATGCAAAAAAAAAAGGATATATGCTATATTACCAGTTTCCGACTGATCGTATGTAATCATGTAATTATCGATGATAGTATAGAATAACATTCGTAATAATGTGTAATTATTTTTTCATGATAAATACTGACGGAATGCAGTGCAACACGAATTAACTAACTTATTATTTATTGGAATTAATTAGTTTGCAATCGATGGTGTAATTTGCTTAATGACTTTATTCACAATTTTTTTATTCAATTATTTTTACATTTTATAGGTGTTTTATAAATATTAAACAATTCTTAAACAACAATATCATTTGTTTGATTTCATTTTAAATCAGCTCATAAATTCGATCAGTTTTATGTCAGACATTCACCAGACTTACGTTACATTTATTGAAATCAGTGAGGAAGTAGTGTTTTTTGAGTTTATTGTTTTTTTCTCTCTCTCTTTTTTTTCATTTAATCAAAGCAACGGAATAAATATTTAATCCTCTTAGTGAAGCCACAAAACAAATTTCATTTTATGATTACATTAACACGAAAACATTTTTCAACACTTCAAGTTGACATAAACGAAGATAAAAGTCGACGCTACGAAGAAGAGACGAATAATGTTTGGGGCGTTTGGCGAGATGAAATTTTAACAGACACGAAGGGCGATCTCCAATACATCCGGCCGCTCAAACTTAGTCACAACTTATACGAAGATTCAGGTAAATTTTCAATATTAAACGAAACTTCAATGGTAAAACGAAAAATATACTGCAAATTATCTTAATATATTTTTAACGTATTCTTAATATATTCTGAATATATTTTTAATATGGGGATACATTGAGAATATATCATATATTATGAATATATTAGGAATATATTTGTGTAAAAAAAAATATATTCAGAAAATATATATTCCTATATTGAAAATATATTAAATGTATATTAAGAATATATTAAAAATATAACATGAATATATTATGAATATATTTGTATAGAAAAAATATATTCAGAATTTATTCAAACTACATTCATAATATATTCATGATATATTCTCGATATATTCCTATATTAAAAATATATTAAGTGTTTATTAAAAATGTAATTAGAATATATCATGAATGTATTATGAATATATTAGGAATATATTTGTATAGAAAAAATATATTCAAAATATTTTTGCAATATATTTTTCGTTTTCATTCATAAAAGGGAACTTTTTTAATTATGAGATAATTATTTTTCAAGTATCAACAAAAGCATCGAGACATCATAGCGGGCATTTTCGTCATGGCAAAACACAAATTTGGGATCCCCATCCGCAGTACGAATTCGAGGCTTTTGGACGAAAATTTCATCTTCAACTTACCCACGATTCGGATTTTATCTCGACGAATTTCAATGTAAATTTTAATTAAGTTGTCTGGGAATTTTTTTCTTTTTTTTTCAATCTTCTTACATTAAAATGCCGATGATTTTAACACTTAATGTTCTTTTTTTTTCCTTCAAGATAGCGCACGTGAGGTCGAACGAAGCAAAAGTGAAAAGCCTCGATCATCATTTGGACTGTTTATACACCGGTGTGGTCGATGGAGATCCAGAATCTATAATTAGCGTTAGTTTATGTCATGGAATGGTGAGTTAAATTGTCTCTGGACATTCGTAATTCATCATGACAAAAGATATTTGCATTATTATTATTTTGAAAAAAAAGTGCAAGAGTCAAATAAATGAAGTTTAATAGCAAAAGTTGAAACAAAGATCTAGTGTTTTTGATTGGATGAAATTTCTCCTTTGTTAAACACTGTACTGGTATATAAATAATCTTTTATAGTACGTGTCACATAAAAACAATAAAGTCTTTCTTTCATGCCAGTTTGTCGTGGACATTTTAATTTTGCTCTTTTATCGTGTTGAGTATAAAAATTAAAAGCATAAAGACTGATTCATGCAAGGGGGCAAGTCGCTGAGGTTGCATGTTGTTATTAACAGGTCTGAACTCTTAAACTACATCTGTTATTTGAAAGATACGAAAAAAAGTATGTTTCATTGAATCACTTCACGCTGCAGACATATTTTTTTAACCCCACAGCTTTCTAATTTAATCTCAAGTTGAATCAAGTTAACTTATTGAATTTGAATTACAAGATTAGATCAGTTATTATTTCTTTAACTGCACTTTTTTTGTTGGGTTTTAAATATAATATATATAAATAGTATTAGGCGAATATCTCATTGAATTGATGTTGTTGTAAATTTGAGTTACTGTTCATAAGTTATGTTTTATGTTGTGTATGTATATAAAGATTTTACGGGAAAGCATCAATTTGATTTGCAGACGGGACATTTGAAAACGTCTACGGGAAATTATTTAATAAAACCAACTGAACAATGGTCTAATAATAAAAGTTCCCCGGTCGGTTCACCACTTGAACATGCTATTCTACGCATTCGTAATAATTCAACCAAGTCAACCAATGTCAACTACCGTCCGACAGCTGTACCAAACAACAAGTACGAGTGCGGTGTTCTTGGTAAGGTGCAAATATTCATCCAACTTCTTTTCATCAATTTTTATAAGACAAATCATAACTTATTTCTTCATATTAAAATCCACCTATGAATTACATTCGAACAAAAATACTTTTGATTTAATGCGATTCCTTTTATGATAAAACGGATTTCGAATTAATATACTTCTGAAAGTATTTCGTTTAAATGTAAGAAGGGAAATTGTTTATAATGAAGTCCCTTTTAATATAAAACGGAATTATTTTATCGTAAAACTAAATTTAACTAAATTTTAACTAAATATAAAATTTACTTTTAAATTAATTTAATATTACAATTTAATAAAAATTATTAAAGTTTCTTAAAGTGAATTATGCATTTTATTCATAATTTTAGAAAATGATTCTATTTTCGTATTTTAGAATATGGGAACAAAAATCTTTATGTATATATTTATACTAAAAAAATATTGTTTAATAAATAATTTATTATAAAAGTGAATTTTTATGATTAAAATTGTCAGTTTTACCATTAAACGGAACTACAATTAGAGGAATATAATTTTAATTCTAAGTCATAATCTTATTTTCAATGAAAAAGTTAATTATAATAACGATTTGTTTTATAATATTAAATTGAGAAGAGATAAAATGAATGTTGATTGAAGAAAAATGTTGATAACGAAAAATGTGTTGAAAACAAAGTAAAATGAATGAACATAACGTTGCAGATAATATGCATAATATCGACGATCTGTATGCAGTGCATTCAGTTAATGATTCATTTGATAAAGCATTTTATGGTGGCATTAATAAACCGCAACGAAGAAAACGGAGACACTTAAAGAGATCACGAGATTACTCACTGCCAAATTCAGTCGACACTTTTTTCGAGCCAAAAAATAATAATAGGTAATTAATCTTTATTTCACTGCTTTTATATTATAATAATAAATCATGATATTATACAAAATGCATTGACAAAAAATTTATTTTGAATTCATATTATCACGCATGATATATAACCATAAATGTGCGTAAAAAGATGGAAACTAATTATGTTACTTGAAATACTTAATATGCATGAAGTAACGCAGTTTGAATTGAAAAAGGATTTTATATTTATCTAATGTATATTTCATACATCGTTAAGTGCCACGCGTCGTAAGATAAGCGCGTGACATCTTTTGACTGTCAGAAACTACGATGATAGACGCCTTTCCTCAACGCGCCACTAAATTGACGAGTTTATTATATGCCGACGAAATGTGTGAAATGTTCAAAATAACTGCCGCATTTATCTATCCTCGTCAAATATTCCGCAAAGCATAAATAATATTTAAATATTCTTTCAAGGTACGAAGAATCGGACGAATTAGATGACGATGACGACGAATCTTCCGATATCTGGCGATTACGACGAGCACTGCCGTTGCGCGAGTATTTTATTGAAATTATGGTTGTCGCTGATGCGAAAATGATGGAGTATCATGGAAACGATCTGTTTGGGTATATTTTAGTATTAATGAGCACGGTAAAATATGCATTTATGTTTATGATAATATTGATAGAGTAATTAATCATTGAGTTGGATAGTTAAAACAGTCATACTTGTCATTTAGGTATCACGTATTTATAAAGACCGTTCAATTGGAAATCCTGTTAGTATAGCGTTAGTCAAAGTGATCACGACTGATGAGACTTTTGGCACGCAATACAGCAGTATCGAAGGTACTTCCGCTTCTGAGATGTTGCGAAGATTTTGTCATTGGCAAAAAAGGAATAATCCGAGTGAACCGTCTTATGAGCATCATGATATTGCATTATTATTAACAAGGTATTATGATGTAGAATGAAATATTTAATTCTACTTCTTCTAATTTATTATTCTACGACTAAATGTTATAATTACTTTTTTAATTTTATTTTCTTGATTTTTGACAATTTCATTCTGACAATATTAATTAACCTGAACTTTATAAACATTGGAATGTCAAAACAAATTGAAAATTAGAGCTGTCAAATAATAAAACAATCTGAGTGGTTTATACATGAACATAGTTGTAACTGCCAACTTCACGATATATACAAACTTTGTATATATTAATTAATTGATAATAATTGAATATTAATGATTGAAAAATGACTTTAATTAAAAAAAATTATTTTTTTAGAGAAAACCTGTGCCATAATCCGCAGCAAAAACTTTGTGATACTTTAGGATTAGCTGAGTTAGGTAGAATGTGTTCAGCTGGATCTTCTTGTGCCATAGTTCAAGATAATGGATTAGCAGCTGCTTTTACGATAGCGCATGAAATTGGACACGTGTAAGTTTATATTACTTGTGTGCATTGCAAAACGTTTGCTGTTTTCGGGCGTCTTTTTCTTATTGAATCGCTTATTTTTAGACTCAACATGCCGCACGATGATGATTCCAAGTGCAATGCATACCGTAACAGCACGGGAGTTCATCATATCATGTCACGTATGTTAGACGATAACACATTTCCTTGGGAATGGTCTACGTGTTCGAAACATTATATCACCGAATTCTTAGAGTAAGAATTTGTGAGTTAAAATATTTATTTATCAACAAAATAGACAAATGAATAAACAATTTTTTGTTATTAGATCGGGAATGGCAAACTGTTTATTAGATCAACCAGGAACCACAACCATTTCTTCAATCTATAGTCGATTACCTGGCGAAGATTATACGGAAAATAAACAGTGCGAATTAGTATTTGGACCTGGTTCTACATTGTGTCCACATATTGTTTCGGATGGTAAGTTACATTCAATCAAATTGATTTCAAAAATAAGTGTTGAAATGTTGAAAAATGTTGGTCTTAGTTTATCCAGATGATGGTAACATGACAAAAGTGTTTCAACAATTATATGTTTTTTGATATTATCGGTCAGGCAGCTTGCAAAAAATTGTGGTGTACCGCACCGTATTGGGACAGATCAGAAAAATGTCATACTCAGCACATGCCATGGGCTGATGGGACACCTTGCGGGATCGGTAAATGGTGTCACAGAGGTGAATGCGTATCGCGAAGAAATCTTAAGCCCATTCATGGACAGTGGAGCGAGTGGGGCCGTTATAGTGAATGCTCCAGAACCTGCGGCGGTGGTATCAAAAGTAAAGTACGGGAATGCAATAATCCAATGCCCCAAAACGGTGGTAATTATTGCGTCGGGGAACGAATTAAGTATCGCAGTTGCGGGACTAAGGATTGTCCGCCTGGATCTATGGACTTCCGGTACACATTTTTTTTCATCATTTAATAATAATTTATTAAGTTAAAGTCATTTAGAATATAATTTCTTATGATTAAAAAGCATTTTTACTTCTTAGAATGAGAAAAAAAAATTAGTATAATCTCAACGTC
The DNA here is from genome assembly GCA_022817425.1 of Gryon sp. ZL-2020. Taxonomy (NCBI): domain Eukaryota; kingdom Metazoa; phylum Arthropoda; class Insecta; order Hymenoptera; family Scelionidae; genus Gryon; species Gryon sp. ZL-2020. The sequence goes on along the minus strand of JABFPJ010000049.1, from coordinate 22,934 downwards.
TAAATGATATCTTTTATTTTTCAGAGAAGAACAGTGCTCGAAATACAACAACAATAATTTCAACATCCAAAACTTAGATCGCGAAGTGAAATGGCATGCGAAACACACTCGAAGTAAGTTCCCAAAGCATAGCATTCATCCATTATAAATGTCAAGAGTGTTTTACTAATGGTCATAATCATTCTGACAGTACTTCCGGAGGATCGATGTAAGCTTTACTGTCAAGTTGAAAGCAATCAGTATTATATGCTACGAAATAAGGTAATAGACGGTACGACATGTGGTCCTGACACTTTTCACATGTGCGTTGATGGACGTTGCAGACCCGCCGGTTGCGATCACGTTTTGAATTCCACAGCTGAATTAGACACATGCGGCGTTTGTCGTGGAGACAATTCTTCATGCCAAAGAGTTACAGGCTATTATAATACGAGTGAATATGGTTATCAACGAGTGACCAAAATTCCAGCTGGTAGCAGCTTTATTGATATTAAACAGTATGGTTGGGCTGGATCGGCTAATGATAGTAATTATTTAGGTACAATTTGGATGAACTATTTTTTATAAATTATATAAATCATTTTTAAAGTTCATTAATGAGTTTCGATATTCTTGTAGCAATACGGATAGGCGAGACTGGTAAATATATCATCAATGGTAACTTTATGGTGATGCATCGCAAAGTTATAATTCAGCCAGGTTTAACTATAGAATATAGTGGACCAGAACCAGTAGTTGAACGACTGAATAGTACTCGTCCAATCGGAGTGGATCTTATAGTTGAAGTACAGATAATTTTCATTGATTAAAGTATAATCTAAATTATCAATTAAATTTTGTGTACAATATGGTATATTAAATATTATAGGTACTTTCAGTAGGCAATGTTTTGCCTCCGCAAATTGTTTACGAATACACCGTTCCAAAGGACATTCTTTATGGATTCAAATGGGTTTTATCAGACTGGACTGAGTGCGATCGATTTTGTCAGGGTACAAAGTTTCGTCGAGCGCAATGTCGTAGAACAAAAAATGGCGATATTGTGTCGAATGATTATTGCCGACACTTGGAGAAGCCGCAGGAAGAAAGTCAAAGTTGTAATCAGTATTGTTTACTTCAGTAAGTTTATGAATGAATTAAACGCAGTCTATAAATATAATGATAATTACATAAAACAAACAATTTAGCATAAAGTGTCGAAACTTGATTCTTATTTATCTGATTTATCAACGTCGTAGATAAATTGCCACGCAGACATTTATTATTTAATGTGTATATTAAAAAGCGAAAGTAAATTGATTATATAGTTTAAAAGTAATAAGGATAATTGTATAATATAATGCTAGGAATTTAAATAATATACGTATTACGTGCTAAAGGTATTTCTTACAACATTCATTAATGGATTTAATGTCACGATGAATCGATTGCTGAAATCAAGATTTCTTATTAACCCTTTACATAATCTCTTTTTTTAAGGTCATTTAGAATAAATCTGTTTTTATCTTGAGTAATAATCGAAATAAAAAAGCTGTTCAAGATTACACTTATAACGATACGTTTTTTCTGAACAATAAAACTGAGAATGAATTAAAATTGTTTAACTCCATTTTGTATCTTAGATGGCATATATCTTCGATTACGGAATGTTCAAGTCGCTGTGGTATTGGAACTCAGAAAGTTAAATACAACTGCGTTCAAGTTGTTCATTCGAATTCAGTTCCCCGAACTGTACCGCAATACATGTGTTTACATTTAGAACGTGGACCGGAGGAACAAAACTGCACAGGTTTATGCAAAGATGTTAATTGGAAATACAGTGAATGGAGCGCCTGTTCTGTATCGTGCGGCGGAGGTACCCAAGTAAGGTCAGCAGCATGTACTTCTGATTCCAATAGTAAAATTGTATCTGATGATAAATGTTTGTCCGAAGAAAAATTTGTTACACGTACATGCAATCAAGATCCTTGTCCCAAGTGGGAGTACACTGACTGGACGAAGGTAAAATATATATGCCTATGCACATACATCAATGTTTTATTAAAACTTTAACATCAATAAGATTTAATGTATTTTAATCTCCTTTTGTTTCCTTTCTTGTTTCAAGTGTTCAGTCACGTGTGGCGTTGGATGGCGAGAAAAGTCTTATCGCTGTCAAGTTGATAACCGAATTGTTTCCATGTCGGAATGTTCTGGTGCACTTCCCCAAGTCAAAGAAATGTGCGATGCTGGACCGTGCGAAAAATGGCATGCCGACGAATGGACTTCGGTAATTGTCTTGTTTTATTTTCAATTGCATTATTCAATTCATCATCATGGAAATAATTCAAAAATTGATATATTGAATAGTGTTCCGCGACATGTGGAGATGCAATTCAACGTAGGATTGTCGTATGCAAAGATGTGAACGATTTGCCAAGTAATCGTTGCGATTTATCATCGAAACCAGTTGAAACGAGGAATTGTTCAAACGCAGCGTGTCCTTTGAGCGTGAGTATCCATAAATGTCATGTCTGTGGCTTTTTTCATATTTTTCATAATTAGTTGAATCAATTATTTCACAACATTAATTATTCCAGACAACTGAAATGTCAACATCACATTCATCAGAAACGCCCATTAATGAATCATCGCGGGCAAGTAGCGGAATCGAAAGTAATGTTATAACTTCTTTTAAACATGGATTTGAATGGCACGTTGCTGGATATGGAAAAGTAAGTCCATTATTACAACTATTTCAAGATTATTTATTACTTTTTAAGAATAGATCAAGATTTATAATAAATAAAAATTATCATGATTGCAGTGTTCAAAGTCTTGCGGAAACGGAACTACGAATCGAATAATCAAATGCATCTCAAGTAGCACCAAAATGATTCATCCGAGTCAATATTGTGACGAAAGTTCTCGTCCTGAGACAATAGTGGCTTGCAATAGTCATCCATGTCCTAAGTGGAATACCGGAGATTGGAGTCAGGTAAAATTATATTTGTATAAATCTCAATTTGATGAATATAATTGAAACAAGAGCGACTGAAAATAATAAATGATGAATTTCTAAAATGCAGTGTAGCGTTAAATGTGGAGAAGGTTATCAGGCTCGTCAAGTTCGATGTCGAGGTTGGCGAGGTCACGTGCTGAGAGACAGCGATTGCTCGATAAAATTGAAACCAAGACAGATTCGAAAGTGTCAACGACATAGCTGCGGTTCGGCGCAATTTTATAAATGGCACACATCAAATTGGAGTGATGTAAATGTTTAATTATCTTTTAATAATCATGCATCTGTAAAAAATGTTTGAACAAAATTGCGTTTGCAATTTTAATTAATGGATAATAAGTGTATAAAAGACAAGAAAAAGTGCAGTAAGTTGATATTGTATTATAATTAATGATGTATATTATTTATAGTGTTCAGCGACATGCGGACAGGGGGTACAATTTCGAAATGTCACCTGTCATCTTACCGATATTTATGGATGGACTGATCCAAATCCAGCGAGTGAATGTCTTTTGGATAATAGACCGCGCATAATGCAAGTGTGCAAAATACGTGACTGTAATGATATTTATTATTGGACCACAGGTGACTGGAGAAAAGTACGTTAAATATATGATTATTACAATAAACATTGTTCTTATGGCTATTTAAAAACCTACTTGCGCAACGCACTTGTACGATGCATAAGAATCATTCATAATAAACTATTTTCTTCAGGGCTTGCATTAACATCTGTAAATCATATTCTTTTCAAAATTCCACTTAACAGCTATTTATTAAACTATTAATTAATATTCCAATGAATAGTATAATAAAAAAAGGTATAAATCATAATTGATGTTAATATGATTAATTATTACATTAATTGAATCGAAATCTCTTAATCTTGATTGGGTGTGGATGAAGCAATACTGATATATGTTTAGCAACCTTTTTACATTAATAACATAATTTTATGTCGAAATAACATACCGATCTTACAATGAAATGAATATGATACATAATGCATATGACTTTTAATATGTCTATATATCTTGCTTTTTAGTGCAGTCATCAATGTGGGAAGCATGGCAAACAAACTCGGCGATTGTTTTGTCACGATAGCTCGGGTAAGAAGGTTCCGAGGTATTACTGTTCGAAGGAATCGCGTCCGAAGCGAAAACGAAAATGTAATCGTCGACAATGTGGACCCGTAACATGCTTAGATCTTAAGCATCGTTTTCGAGCGAGTGTTGACGGTGAATACAACTTCTTAATTGGCAATCGGAACATATCCATTTATTGTCACGCAATGAGTGGTAATGATCCGAAGGAATATTTAACTTTACCCGCGGGAGCTGAGGAAAATTATGCTGAAATTTATGGCAAAAGGTATGACAAGAATTTAAAAGTAAATAAGTCAAATGAAATATATGAAAAATATTATCATTTAATATTTCATGATTTTTTGCAGATTATTAAATCCACAAGTTTGTCCATACAATGGTAAACGTAATGACACTTGTGATTGTGTATCAGACCAAGGCACAATTTCCGGAAAAACGATGTTCAGAAGGATTCGAATAGATACAGTCAAATTGTACATAATAGCTAATGATTATACATTCTCGTGGACGGTGGGAGCCAATAAAATCGAATACGGCAAAGCAGGCGATTGTTATAGTTTGCAAAATTGTCCCCAGGGATCGTTCAGTATTAATTTGAGTGGAACGTATTTCAAAATTTCACCTCAAGTCTCCTGGACCACTCAAAAAATGAAAGCATATCGATCTATTAATAGAATTGTAAGATTCATTGCAATAGTGAAATCTTGTAATACTTTTGGTTGAATGTCATTTTGTTTATTCCGTTGCTTTTACATTGACTCATTTTGTATTTTGATTGCAGAACGACCAACAAATATATGGCAAATGTGGTGGATACTGTGGCTTTTGCACTCCATCGACGGAATTAAAGCTGGAGGTTATTTGATTGTACGAAGATCTGTAATGCGACCGTTAATGACTTATTTAGTCACCTTCCACAAATATATGAAATTTTGTTACGTTGACAAATTGACATGACGTTATGTATTGCGAATTGATTCAGATTTGACTGAATGTAGAAATAATTAGATGTTTTTAACACTAGAATAGATAAATTAAATGCAACGTTTTTAATTATGAAATTGAATAAGAAGTAAATGTATGTTTGACAATAGAGTTCTCGCGTGCAAAAATAAGTTCGAAATGGGATTATCAAGTTGACTCTTCTAGTATTAAGTGAGCATAAATTTGTACAGATTAGGTTTACTATGCTCGAGACTTGAAATAATTAGATGACTTTGAAACTAACAAATGTAATAATTGTGGATGTAATGTAAGATCGTGTAATGTACATGCAGATTAGAATACTCGATAAATAACGTCTGTTAATTTAATTTTAATATTAAGTTAGATAATGTAAGATCTCCAAAATTAAGTTAAATATTATATAATTAATGTATGTTTCGTTGAAGGTATTTTGCATAAACTCACTGACATTTTTTATAATTATTGAATATATCACGTTTGACCATTTATGAAAAATTGTTTGATATTGCTTTTTTAACTAAAATTAAATTAAGCAATTTTTAATTTTGATTTTGCTAATGATGTATAAATAATTGAAACAAATTCTGTAAAAGATAAACATTTTACATAATAAAAACATTGGTTCATATAAAATGTATTAAAATGAAATAATTAAAAATGATACATTTATCCATATTAGTTCTCACTTTTCTGTAAAAATATGAGATAATTTTAATTCTTTCTTCATTATGTAATATAATGACCGATAATTGCTTTGATATACAAAGAAAACATTGGCATCAAATTTATCATACTTTATTGTAGCATTGTCATGAAAAACATAAATCATTACTTATAATATCAAAAAATATAGTAACATTTTTCACAACAATAATAGTTAATCTTGTAATGTGTAATACCATATTGTTTCATAATTTTTATATATTTTTTCCATTTTATTAGTACGCTTTACTTTAATTTATTTATAATTCCATTAATATTTTGCTGAGTCATTGCCGAAAATTTATAAATAGTATAATTGTGTGTGTGAATGATTAATTTAGAATTAATTATAATTATGAAAATAAAAAATGTTCATGATTTTTGTATACTATGGAACATGAAGGCACAATAATTCAAAAAATTTAAGAATTTTTAATAAAAAACTTAAAACATAGAAACATATTTTATTAATTGCAAATTTTTGACATATAACGCAATCTAGTCGAAAAAGTAACTGGATATAAATTTCATGGAAAATATGGTTTCCTTCATAATTCGCCTAATATTATTTTGAATGAAATGTAAAAATTGATTTTTAGTTTTAATGTCATGATTTTGTGCCATAATTTTAATGAAATGAAGACAATAAAATATGTGTACAAGTATTTATGTGTTTTATTATTTAAAAAAAAATATTATTATTAATAAAAAATTTGCAATAAAGTTATTTGTTTTATATAAAAATAAATTGAAACCATTAAACAATTTCATAACAAATTTTTTGTTTTTTTTTTTGTTATGATTATGGCGGCGATAACTTATTCGCCATATGCCAGTTACGAAATTTTTTGTTAAAAAAGAAGTTACGCAAATATTTAAAAATTATTCAATTTTATAACTTTAGAATTTTCTTCTGATTTTGCGAAGGTATTTACAGCAGTAAGTATTTCAGTTTAATTTGTTCGTATTACGCTAATGAAGAAATTCGACTTACCCTCGCTGCTCTGCTTTGTATTCCACCGTCCACTGGTAAGTAAGGGATCAGCATTTACATCTGTCGAACATATTTAAAAATTATATTTAGAACTGATTTGAACAAAAATATTGAAAGACTAAAATATTAATAACTGTTTAACATGTCACATTTTTTATTTATATTTTATATTATTTTATTTTGTTTATAATTTATTAATTTATAATTAATTAATTCCTTTTGCTTTAAGAAATTAAATAGAAAAAAGAAAATAAAGAAAATAAATTGTTTAATTTTAAATCATAACCAACAAACGTGTTTTTTCATGCAAATTTTTCATAACATTAATTGTTATATTTAAATTTAATTAATTATAAATATTTATTATTAAAATGAATTTTATGTTTTCATACTTTTTCACATATAATATATATCCAACATTGCATTATACTTCAATCGACTTTCATGAAAACAAAAACAGTAATCGCAAAACCAAAAACTTCACGGGACGCGGCCGCCATTATTAAATCATTTATCGTCTGCGCAGTACGTCGCGTCTTGACTTCAACAAACATATATTAATTAAAAATCATAAAAAGATACACAATAATATTACATTACATTCAACTTTCAAAACGAAAACAAAAAAGTGACGAGGTTCTCAGTTTCGTTGTCGAAAAAAGTTGACTTAAAATGTTCCGTACTGTGCTGCCGTCAGTGACAAAGATAAGAAATATATAACAATCGAGTCGTTCGGCGGAAGCGGGTTTTTTGCGGTTAAGGTAAACTAAGTTGTTTTAAACGAAAATCAAATGATTTTATGCAAGTTTTTGATTTTTATTAGTTTATATAACATGATTTAAACATTCATATGGAAATATTGTTTTTTTGAATTCAATAATTGAATCGTTTATATTACGTTTTATAAATTCATAAACAACACGCATTATTTGAATTTTTAACAATGAATTTCTCGTAAAATATGTATGTTATAATGTTAATTTTAAATTCTATAAAAGCCAATAACCAATTTTTCAACGGATTTTAAAAATTATTACAAAAGTACTAATTACCAATATAATAAAAGTACTAATTAAAACATCTAAAATTTCAAACAGAGGTTCGAATTTCACAAATGAGGTTAGGTTCAACAATTCTAAAGAGCATTTAAAATTTGAAATCATTTAGTTTAAGTTTATTTTGAACATAATTCAAACCTAACCTCTATTTTTCAAACCAAAAAAATAAAAAATTTCAATATATAATTGTAATTTTCATCGATGAAAATCATTTTTTTAGAACAAAAGAATCTGAAATTGAACGGTTTCAGGTTTGCTTTTTAACATTATGTCTTGTATATCAAAATAGAAATGGATTGGGGATACATCGGGAACGAACGTTGAATTTTCTTAATCGGGTTGAAGTTATTATATATAATTTATTTATATATATATATTATATATAATTTATTAGTGTATTTACTTTTTTATATATCTTATAAGACTTTGACATGGTATTATTTATATACTAAAATTTAATAATACACGTAATGTGTTCGAAGTTATGCAGAGTAGATAGACGAAACTATGCGAAGTAACGTATCATGCAAACAGATGGTGGTTGAGAGTTGAAAGTCGAAACAGTGTGGTAGATGCCATGTACAGACAAATTCGTCTCCACGTTTGGACACGTTGTGACACTCGAGTCGGCCATCCGAATTAACGCAGATTCTCGGTAACATTATTATTACATATAATATGGACATATATGCCAAAAAATCTTGTCAAATGTGTGCAATTTTTAGATTAATGTAACGTTCAAATTAAACACATTTAACAATTTCCATTTATCTCGTGAAAAAATTGTAGTTTGAAAATCATGATTTCAATTTAAAAAATATAATATGTAATACTTTAATTTATAAATGCAAATTTACAAATATCATTTCAATATAAACTATATAAAAAAATAAAATTATCTCATATACATTTTTATGCATACAAAATACGTCATAAGAAAAATTGTTTAAAGCTTATATTTTATCAATAAACTATTTTTGATATTTATGTTAAAGAATTAAAATACAGTTTAAATTTTAACAATATAACTGATGATGACATTAAGTCTTATGAATTTTCTTCACGGAACAAAATTCATGAAAGAGCCCTTACCAGGTCATTGAAGTAGGGTAACTTAACAGTTCTTCAACTTGATATTTTCATCATAAAGTAAGCCAATGTCGAAGTTTGCTGTCTCGATCGCAGCCACTCTTGTCAAAGTTAATTAATGATTTTGGGTGCTCTCATAGTCTCTTAAACAATATGCCATTTTGCCTTGACTATCGCTTCATAATGTAACTTTATTTCATTGTGCAAGAAACTTTTATATGCTTCGTGATCAATCGAGATCAATCAAACATCGAGATCAACTCTTTTTTTATGTACATTTTTGATGGTTTAAAACGTTACTTGGTAATGTGTTTAAATTTTAGCAAAGTTCACGTAAAATAATAATACTTAGTGCCTAAATAAGAAACTTATGGATATAAACAACTTTAAAATATAACCTAAAATACAGATAGTCATCTGAAATCAACAACTTTCAAAGTATGATAATCTTCACGGTCCGAAGTTCGGACCAGTTCGGACTCCGAACTGGTTCCGACTTAACCTGTACTACGAAGCAGATGGCGCGACGTAAAGTGCCGGGTTAAATTCCGTAGTATCATTCAAGAGTCGTATTCATAAAAAAATTTATTCTTAAAGATTTTTCTTAAACTTTCTAAATTTGTCTTTATCTATCTTATTGCAAATGACAAAGATAAAACTAGCTCATTTAATTAAAACTCAGTTAAGAATTTTTTGTGAATAGCTTCCCAGGTTAAAGTGTTAGACTTCAATACTAGTGGCTTTTTGTGTATCGATGATGTAAACAAACCTAATCCGGAGTTAAATAATAGAAGGAGAAGAAGGTTAAGCTGTTAACGTGTTCCAGGATGTTATTAATTTTAATATTATAAATTTGAATGTTACAATGGATATTTTTAAACTTCATATCAATATCAATATCGGACAAAAATAAATTGTTAATATTAAACCAAGGGAAAAATTATGCTATTTTTAAAGTACTGTTGAACGTTGCAAAGGATCTTATTTAGATAAGAGATACCATATTTTGTTGCTATTTTGCGATAAAATATTTTAATATTATGATTTGAATTCCCGTCGTGATTATTATTTTCATCACGCAACAGTATTTGTTAATAATAAATCTCAAGTGACTTCACTATCATTGTTTGATGTTATTTACATAATATAACAAGCATATCTATAAATACTTTCGATTCCTTGCTGTACACAATGTGAGAGCAATGGCACTTATGACGTGGGGTTTGTACAAATTCTTTTTAATAGCATACGGAAATGGTTGGCAAAGATAATTGCTATGATTCATGCAAGTATGCAGTCGTTTCCGATGCATTTATATGCATCGCAAGTAACGGCGTCCTGCGACCGGACACCAACGTAACATTAACTCCATTCTCTTCCGTTTATAATGTCCTTGTGTCCAAATTCCGCGACAACCACATTTTTAAAATTATTTGTTTGAAACGAGAAATATGATGACACGATTGGTTATTATCCATTTGTTACAATTATGATTTGAACATTGCGTTAAAAATAATTTACTTTCTTCTTTTTCAACTCAGACAGATGAAATTTGTCAGATAAAAGTTTTTAAAAGGTTAGACTTAATTCTTATGCAATTTAAATTAAATAAATGCGGAAATTCTAATCTTGATAACGTTAGCCTAAAAATGCGGTAAATATCCGTAATGACAAAACAGTTAGGAGGGTGAAGTTGGTTGCATGTTATGGTTTGCCAATTTCATACTTTAAATAATTTTATTCAAATTCTGTGAATGATTTATATAAAGATAGTTAATACTAAAAAAGTATTTCAAAAAATAAGTAACAAAATGTATCAAAATTTGCAATGCTATATGCAGGAAACATAAATTAAAAATCGTTATTGTGTCTTCAGGGCATCTCATCTTAAATATTCACCTCAAATAACTTTATAAGTGAGTTTCTAATTAAAAAATGGGTTACTTCGAATAAAAGCTACTTGGTTTTGTAGGAAAAATTTATTGGTAACATCAGTTGTTTACCAAGGGGAAAAAACAATTTCAAGGTCATTTGAAGGTCACTAATTATTTTTCAAAACAAATGTAGTGGAAGATCGATTGTCCCGGGCGGCAGTCGATTTTTTTTCGTACCTCAAGTTATTATAAAAATAAGGGATTAGATAATAATAATAAAAGAAAAAACAAAAAAATTATGACCTAATGATTTTATGAAATTGTTATTTTTTTTCGTAAACAACTGATGTTATCAATGGATTTACCCTATCAAACCAAGTAACTTTTATTCCTAACACGTGAGGGGTTTTTCCACATTAATGTAAAAACTTCATTTCAGTAATAAAATATATTTTTTTTTCAGGTAATAAAATATATGTTCGTGGCCATCTGTTCATTCATTCAATAAAAAAAGAAAATATAAACTTGTTATCGGAACCATACACTATCAGTAAGCCAAAAATATTTAGAGTGATAGTTAGTGATACAGTTCAGTGAAATGGAGTCATATTGGAGGCAGAGGAAGAAGAACGAAGAAAAGGCAAAACACAAATTAAAAGTGAAGATGTAAGTAATTATTTGTATTTTGAGTTTTGGTATTTGAAAGATAGTGCTTTCCTTTTACTTAAGAAATAACGTAATTTTATTATAATTATTTATAATAATAATAATTATAATAATAATAATTACAGTTTTAGTGATACAAATGTGCTTTTTCGTGATCCTCCTTCTCTACATTGGTGTTGCCAAAATCGAGGACTCCTTTTGATGACCACGCTCCTACATTCGGTGAGTCAATATAAATTTTTTAAATAATTTTTAAAAATATTTTATGTATCGTACACAAATGTATAAAACAAAACATATACAATAGCATAAAAATTAACCAGAAAATTTGGTTGATAGATAGCGTAGACATCACCTGCTTAATTATAAGATTGGCGTACATAACCTCAATGTGTCAACAAAAAAATCTTACATATATGTTTAAATTATTTATATTTGTTAACATTATGTTAACATAAATGTTAACATTAAATTATCATTTTCTTACTAATTCTCTTATAAACTAATAATTGTTCAATGGTTTTATAATAGATAAATATTTAAGGTTATGTTGATATTTATTGCATGTTATATATAATACCATGTGCTAGCAACGCCATTTGATAAAAAATAACTTTTAAAAATACTTTTTAAAGTAACTTTTAAAAAAACCTTAATTTTTTAAAACTTAACTTCAATTTTTTCTATTTATTTGTTGAATCGTTTTGTGATAAATCACTAATTCTGCAAAACGGTTAGTATTATATACGTCACAGAAACACAAATTTGAGAGTATTTTTCAAACGTAATATTTCACAAATAAAAACAACGTTCTGGCACAAAACACGTGTAGAAATGGTTTTAATAATTTACATGAAAGACGGCGCTGTTATCAATAATATTAAACCGTGAAAAATTCAAAACAAATTATAAATAAAATTAAATTATTAAATAAACATCTAAAATAACACTCAATTATACAAAAAATATGAATATATTTTCTTTAAAATGCAAATAAAATACTTTATACTTGGCTTAAATTCATTTATAAATCCATTCACATATTTTTGCATATATGTGAAATATGTGTAATCTTAGATATGTAAATCTATATGTGTGTATGTATATGCAGGAAGTAAAAACGTAACACTGAACTTGAAAAAGAGTGTAAATATCGTAGGACGGAAACGCCACGATCGTACAGTTTGTGTCCGGACGTTGCTTTATCGTTGCAAGAGCAACGTTTGTTATTATGCGCATCAGGGGTTCCTTACTGAGGGAGTGTAAAAATAAATGAAAGAAAAAGATAACGGAAAGTTATGCTCTTTTTACATGCGGAGGCAAACGGATCTTCGACAAAAATATATTATTGCGAAATTTTACTAATCCATTTTTATATCCATTTGATGATGAATTATAACATGACGATAGTTCAAAATATATTAGAAGTTAGATTAAGCTGAAATATAAAAATACGACATAACCTCATTAACTTTAAAAATTGTTTGAAAATAAAATCTAAAAGAAGAATTTTGTTTAAACAAAATATAAAACATTTTTGCAGATTCGTTAGTTTTGCTATTTAGGTTAAGTTGAAATGTCAGCAAAATACGACATAACCTCATTATCTTTAAAAATATTTTGAAAATAATATTTCAAAGAACAATTTTATTTTTAACAAAATGTAAAACATTTTTGCAGTTTTTTAAAGCTGTATTTTTGAATTTTAATGAAATTTAATTTGAATTGATGAATTATAATGTTATGAATGAAAAAAAAAAATCGTCGGTTAAAATTTGACTATCCATATTGAATTAGAAAAATTTGTTCGATAAAAATGAAATTTTTAAGTGAATTGGCGCTGCTGAAAGTATGCACCGGAAGAAAAAACTAATTTACTTTTTGAATTTCGATTATCTTAATATCGTATATATTTTAATATTACACTTAATGTATATAGAGGGTGCACGATGGAGCGACCGAGAAACTCGTTTTCACGAAACTCGGGATAATGCTATCACTTTGTGCACGCTCAAACTTTTGCATCGTTAGGGAAGTTTGTGAAATTGTTTTCTTTACTTTGCACGTGCTAATTTGTTGTCGTTATATTTTTAATATGATCCTGTACGTGCAAAAAAATGCCCACGGCGTTTCAATAAGAAAATGTTCTCAAAGTTCAATTTTTTGTATAAAAATTTGATAAGAAAATCATAAATAAAAAAACTTTCTGCAACTTGTTATATTAAAAGTACAAAGTCTTGTCGTTTTCTTAATTGTTCTAACCAGCTGCAGTTAACTGTCTCAGAATACTTTTTTGATAAGAAGCTTTTATGGTTGCAAATTTTTAATTTATTAATGAATTTGCATTATTTTTTGTCTCTGTCGTAAAACGGTTGTAGAACAAATGTCTAATTGACTTTTTAATTTATTTTTAAATGGAAAACCTTAATTTATTTGCGGAAATAAAACTTAGTAGAATACAATTTAAAAAATAGCAATTTAAAATAAATTAAACGACTATTTTAGGAACGTTTAAATGTACAAGTATTTTTCAAAAATTAATAAAATTATGTATAAATAAAAAAATTATAATAACAATAAATTTTCATATTAAAAACAAGAAGTTAATGTGGCAAAATTTAAAATATACGTTTTCATACATTTCTCCATCAATTTTTAACAAGGAGTTTAGAAGTAAAATGTAAAATTGGAGAACGAAGCTGCAATAAAAATTGTAAAAGTTTTTGTTCAATTGAAAAATAATTAACATTCAATTTGCACAAGTTTGTTCTATTTTTCGAAGGTAATACGTGCCGTTTTACCCTAACCATTACAACATTTAGAATCAGTTATGGAATTTCATATTACAATCGAGTTAAACAGTAAAAAACAACCTGAAATGTAACATAGTGAAGTAAAAGAAACAATAAATCCAATTTTCAATTTTTTAAAATTTGGAAACGTATATATATATAATGTTGAAAATGTGTAAACATAATGAATTTTTGCATAAATTAATTTCGGTACTTATTATGTTTGAAATTTAAAATGCAGTACATACAGTAAAAAAAAATTTTTTTTTCAAAATTGTAAGCACAATATTCTATTATGATGTCAGGAACAAGAATAGAAAAGAAAAAAAAAGTTCTGCAACAGAAGAATCTGAAATGCAGTGGAGAAATGTGAATATTTACTGTGCTATTGTGATAATTTTGTTGTTGCAATAATAATATAAGATTATATGTGCCAGTAACATGACTTTTGTATGAACTTTTTCACATGTTAATACCTGACGGAATGTATTTATTCAGTGTGTTGATTCAAGGACCGTTAGAATTTGCAGGAAGTGAAGTTAGATTAATATTGAAATGTAATGTAAATGTTAGTATCTGCAATAATTGGAATATATTTCGTTTTGGAAATTCCGAAATAAATTAGATTTTTGTACTTTCAACATACAAAAATTATTCTTCTAATTAATTTTGAAGACGCTTCAAAAAGTGACTAAGAAAGTCAGACTGACTTAGTCACTGTAAACAAGTGACTGAGTCACTCAAAATTTTGAGTGTCTCAGTCACAAATAAATATTTAATTATTTTTTTAAACTAATAATTATAAAAAATATGTATGAAAATATATGCAAAAATATATTTGAGTGTATAAAAATATATTCGAAATATATTCAAAATTTATTTTTAAAATTAGTCTAAATATTATTTTGTTCGAAATATAGTTTCCATCGTGAGAGATATTTAAAATGTTAATTGAAAATGAAATCTAAAAAAAAAAAAAAAAATCTATGTAACAAAAAAAAAAAAAAAAAAATCTATGGAACAAAAAAAAAATGCGACGAGTGTCAAATTAGCAGAGACTATCTTTGCAAACTTATATAATCGCAAATGTTTAGTTACGTGATTATCGCTTGCAAGGTCGAAATGGTACGTGCGTAACTTGCGCTGCAAGTCGTAAAATCCGCAACAAAAAGCCACATGGACGACCCACAAAGTTGCCTATAATATGCATCGTCTCGCGAATCATTGAACGTTAATTTTCATCGTAGTTGTACTAAATGAAATATTGTGCAGCTAAATCGATTTTCATTTTATATACTAATAGGATACGATGTGATAGGATGATTAATCAATTTAATTACTTTATTTAATACTTCGAGAATAAAAATGATAAAATATAAAAAGATAACTATTAAAAAAGTGATGGTTCAAATGAAACAAAATGGAAAATTTGTTAAACTATAACTGAAGCTATTTTGTTTAGATAAAGTGTATTTTGTGCGAAGTTTCATACCGCGAAACTGACCATGAAAGGCATATATCGTAAACTGTTGGAGAAGATAAAAGTTATTTTTTTTTATTTGTACACTTTTACGGAAAAACGAGATTAACAGAAATACAATGAAAAATAATTTCAAATAAAATAGAAATATTTGAAATAGAAGTGTATAATATTTAGTTAAACAATTTTGTTGATTAATTGAACAACACTTGAGTTACATAAATGAAAATTTGAAATTGTTTAAATTTATCATTATAAAGTAACATAAAAGATAATTAATTTCATATTTTATAATTACATTTTATTCGTAAATTCAAACGCTAATTAAGTTGCAAGAAATTGTGCAAAACTGTAATGCGCAGTCATGTTCTATAACACAAATTATATATTGACCGACTAATATTCTGCGCTTTAATGTTTCAGAACTTAACGTAAAGTAAATAAATTGCAACTTTAATAACATTTAATTTTGTAAGACATACAGGATTATGCCATTATATAATGTTACAACAATTCTAACAGCTCATAATATTTACTCTGAGAAAAATGATTCAATGATGAACCCTCACTGGAAAAAAATATTTCAAAATATATCTGAAATAGTTGTTTATATTTATATATATATATCTATATATACAGCATATATTTCAGATGTATATAAAAATATATTTTCGGCGAAAAGTTTGATTTTTTCAAATATATTTAAATATATTTTTACAAAAATATATGTGCAAATATATTTGAGTCTTTAAAGATACATTCAAAATATATTTTTGCATAAATATAAGCAAATATATATAAGCTTAAATTTAAGAATTTGTTCTTAAATTATCTTAAATTTAGAAATAAATTTAAGAAAATATATGAAAAGTTGAATATTTTTTCATATATTTTCAAAATATTGTTTCCATTTAGAGGGTAAACTGACTTTTCACATATTTAAAAAAATGTTAGTTTTTACAGTAAATTTAACTATAAGTATGGTAAAACTTTTCAACACTTTCAAGTCGAAAACTTTCTAATATGGAATTATTTCTTAATTAATAGTTTTCTTAATTACATGTTAAAAGTTGTTTAAGAAATATTTTTTTTTTATTTTTTCGTGTAATCGAAATGATCAAAAAATCCAGAATTCTTTAAAGTTTAAAATACATTCAATATTATTTATTTATCTAACAAATGCTTAAAGCGATATAACGTCCTTAAATGATTAATTTGAATGATCCAACTACTTTTTATTATCCATATTTCTCTGTGCAATAAAAAGTGAAAATTGTATAAAACTGCCAAATTGTTGTTTGACGATAGTTAAAAATAGGATTGTCTTGTTGTACAACATATATTGTAACAAATCAGCGGCATTTTGACGTATTTTGTTTCGGGAGCGTAAATGGGCTTGGACAGGCCGTATCCTATCAAGCGACCTATTTGCAAATTGGTTTCGTTGACGATAAACGCCTGACGCGAGTTCGACGACGAGCATCCGTGCGTTTCAACCGATTGGTATTGGCCGACGCTGCGTCGCGACTGTAGTCAGAAAATTAATGCGCGATGCATTAACAATGTTTTAGTTGAAACGCAAACGCTGTGATTGAATGTACCGATAAACTTGAACAAATTTATATACACAAAATCTACACGTTTTTTTTTATTTTTTAATTATTTTTTTGTTCGTCATAAACATCAATTTTTCGCTTTCGTTGATGAATTTGTTTTGCGATGAAATATTGAAATATGAAAGTTTTTTCCTTTGCAATTTTTCGTCAATAAAATTACACGAAATAAAGTTCTAGTTAAACTATCTTTTACTTCGTAATGATAAAATGGAGTACAACGGCAAACCAAATTAACGATATTGGTAACTGAAACATTGTGTTTTACCGTGACTCGATAATCAAATTACAATCTCAATTTAAAAATTAGTGCATTCTGCAACTACAAATCCGTAATTTTATTTTTGTACTACGTGGCGTTGTTAAATTACTCAATTTATATGAAACATATCGTACATGTTAAATTTACTAACACATATACATTTTATATATAAAAAATACAAAATAAATAAAATGTACAATATTTGTAAAGTTGAGAAAAAAAACAAACAAACAAATTGAAAAACAAAATTTAATTAACTCCTTTCACTTATGTGCATTATTTAGCATAGATTTCGCAAATTGAATGAAATATTTGAAATTTGCAAGGAACATTTCAATGAACCTTATTTCGCAATCTGGAAATTTGTTATCGAAACCCAGTTTTGGCCTTTGCTTATTTTCTATAAACACTTATATGTATTACAGTGTATTGTTTAACAGTTTGAAATATTAATCAATGCCTGAGTAATGAAGAATTTTATCAGTTGCGTGTAGGCTTTAAACACCGATAACATTATGTACATGAACAAGGTGACTCATTGCTGTGAAATTCCTTCGAACAATGCTTACAAGACAGGTATATGTTTTGCGTTTGTAGTCAATGTATAGGTATTTTCTTCCGTTCATTTGGTGCAAATATCGTTTTGACATACATTCAAAATTACAATTCATTCACACTCAACCTAAATAGTTGACATAACATGTTATTTATATCATAAATCATAAAGAAACTTTGACAGAGCATTGAAAGAATTTATTCAAAAATGCATCAGATATTTTCCTCACTTTACCTTCGTAAATATTAATAGGGCGTGCCATGACAAAGATATGGTTCAATAATGGTTAACAAAATAATAGTCCTATTAAGGGGTTCCCCTATTTATGCCCATTTTAAGCCCGATTACAAAATATCAAAAAATTACATCTTGTTTGCCATTTTATGGCATTACTGATCAGGCCATGTAAGGCCCCGATATGGGCCTGATATGGCTTCCATGATTTAGCTTATACTTTGGAATCATGATAGGGGCCTGGCGGGGTATGCCTCATCAGGCCCCCATCATGGGATTACATTATGTTCAAGTCTTAACCTAAAAAATTATTTTTTGTTACATGAAAAAATTTAATTGGGCCCTGATTGGGTTGTAATATGGATAAAATAATGTACAAATTGGGCCTGAATATGGTCGTGGTTAGACTCGATATTGGCCGTTGTAAGGCCCATATTGGTCCTGGTTAGGCCCTATATTGGCCCTGGTTAGGCCCAATATTGGCCCTGGTTAGGCCCTATATTGATCCTGGTTAGGCCCTATATTGATCCTGGTTAGGCCCTATATTGATCCTGGTTAGGCTCTATATTGGCCCTACTTTCCAACCTTGCAAAGAATTATACAACATTGGGCCTACATTGGCCCAGTCCAGGCTTACCCATAAAGAGGCCAACCCGGACTTTACCATTCCAGGGCCTGCTTTTTAACTGGACAAGCCTTTTTTAATTTTATTTAAATATTCTATTACGGATATTTTTTTGATTCATAAAAAGAATTTACAATAATGTACAATAATTTCTTCAGTATTCCATATAAGGGCCATATCAAGGGACCACATCAATTGCCATATTTGCCACATAAAAATCACATTTTAGCCCAATTACAATTTTTACTTGTTTAATTTAGAATTTGTAGCTTTTCCGGATTTTCAAAGTTTTTTTTTCTAAAAACTGTAAACGTGTTAAAAGTTGAGTTAATATCCGATTTTTGAGCGTTAATAAAAGAAGTACATGGAAAAGAATTACATAAAGAGGAATTGCACTGCAGAGTTACGTGTGGTGATTTGTCTTTGAACTCCGTCAGGTGGAAGGCATCGTCGTAACAATAGTGTCGAGCGTTTGGTTTTTGCGCACGATTAAGGTGGGATTAATGAGCGCCGGCTGATAAGCATTTCCGGTAATAAAGTAGATCGTGGAAGATGAAAAAAAAAGGGTTATTTAATACCTTCCGTGGCACTTGCGCGACAGAAACGTACGAGCCATTAGATTCGTCTGCAACGCGACCTGTCGGACTCTCGTCACGACGGACGATCTTTTAATCCAAATTAATGCTCTTAGCGAAATTACCCGAAAGCTCGTAACGCTTTCGCACAGCTCGCTCCTGCTGTCCTTCCATATTTTACTTTTCCGGGATCTTTCCGTCTTCTTCTTAACAAGTAATTATAAAATATTTTAGTGCACAGCAAAGTTACAGATAAACCTGGTATTTAGAAGAAATTACTAGAAAAAGCTAGTCTTGATTGATGCAATAAAACTTTTTTGACTATTTTTTAATAGTAATATTGTATATTAAATAATAATATTATAGACTTAATGTAATATTTAATTTAAAAGTATTACAACATAAAAGTTTAGTTGAAATAAAATTATAATTAAAATAACTATGAAAATACCTATTTTCATTAATAAATAATTAAAAAATTGAAATTTTTTTATCAATTTCAACAGTTTACGAGTTTCAACCTAACCTAAAAAACTAAACTGTGAAAGATAGATAAGTGAAATATTGATAAATGCTTGGACTATCAATTGTTTATCAATATAATTATTATGTTTATTTATGTAAAATGACTGTTTAGTGAACTTTGCAAAATACTGCAAAATGTTCAGCGCAGTTCTCAAGACATAACGTATTGTAATTATTTTAAGTGGGCTTATACTCAAGTCAACTTTGTAAGTTGGGGTCAGTAAGTAATTGTAACCGGTAAATAGGGTAATTATGACAATGCATTATTAGACTAAAGAAAGAAACAAGACATTCGGACATTCTATTTTTGGATTATTGAACCAATCATGGAATATTTAATATCAGCCATTAAACAACGACAAAAAGTTATTTTTCAATTAAAAGACAAAGATTAATTTGAATTTGATAATTACGAAATAAACCACAGATTTGCTTAAAACTTTGACTTGCTTTAAATTCCATAATCATGCATAGAAATATACTCGTTGAAATAATACAATGCCATTTTTAATTGAGTTGAAGATTTATTCATTGAATGATTAATTTAATAGATAATTAAACATTTCAAAGAGACATTGAGTCTTCTGAGAAGCGATTTTCTATTCAATGACGTTCTTGTAAATAATACTTTACAGTACTAAGAAAGTATAATAACGAGTTTGTTCATTTGTTTCAACCGTCGAAATACAATATATACAGATCGAGTTGAGGGTAAGTCCCCTTAATGAACGTTTAATGAAACGAAAGTCCCTTTTAATTGTCAAGTATGCGCAATGGTAGTTGGAAAGTGACACCAAATTCTCGGCGTTTAACCCAGTGCGTTAACCTTTTTGAAACCGAAGCAATTGCACTCATTGCCAGAATGGCCGGTAGCTGGCGAGGGTATATAGTGAGAAAGAGTTGAGCGAATCAATGGCTAATTGGATTCGTTCTTTTTTACATGGCTGATCACCCTGCCCTCATGAACTACGCGTGGGTGCGACTTGTTTGCTTCAAAAATAATGACGTCGCCAACGCTAAAAAGACATTTTTCATATGTCATTATTACCTATTACACTTTTTTCCGTGATCAAGTCATATCATCATTATTATGCCTTATATGAGAAATAATTATATTGAATACACTGAAAAAAAGGGGCTTCTAATTATTACACTGAGAAAATCACTTTGTGAATTAACAATCTTCATAATAAAAAGGATTATATATTGTATATATATAGAACATATATTAATAATATATAATAATTCAAGAACGCATATATTGACCATATATGGACCATATATGGAATATGTTTTGACCATATATTGACCATATATGGAATACATTTTGACCATATATGGACCATATATTGACTATGTATTGACTATACATAGATTACTTTTATAAAGTGTTAATTCACTGCCAATATATGGTCCATATATGGAAAATATGCTAATATATATGGCCAATATAATACCATATATATTGGCAATATATTGTCAACATATTGTTCATATATTATCAATATATGACTTGATAAAATTATAATATATTCCATATTTTTCATCTAAGGACCATATATTGACCATATATTGACAATACATATGCATTGACTATATATGGATTACTTTTGTAAAGTGCTAATACACAGCGAATATATGGTCCATATATGGAAAATATGCTAATATATATAGTTGATATAATACGTTTCATATATGGACCATATATTGGCAGTGTATTAGCATTTTAAAAAAGTAGTCCATATATGGTCATTACGTGATCAATATATGGATTACTTTTGTAAAGTGCTATTATATTATCAATATATTAACAATATATGGACAATATATGATCCTCTTTATTAAAACGAGATGCTAAAAATAACTATACTAGATAGTCAAAGCTATTTACAATGATAAAACAACTTTTTGTCAGCTTAGTTATTTATAAGAATTGCAAGGTTTAATAAAAAGAAGATTTGTTGATGAAAAATTCGCTTCTTGAATAATACATTTTACTCTTCGAAAAAATACTGTAGAAATATATACAAAAAAGTATTTGCACAATCTCAAAAAGGATTCATCAAGCAAAGAATACAATTTTGTGAATGAAAAACATGAAAAGTAGGAAATATATAGAATTTGGTCGGAAGAAAATGATGTTTGAATGTGAAGAATATACAAACTCAAATATGACAGATTTTTGACTGAAGTTATTTCGAAAAGTGCAAAAGTGATAACCTTTTTGCGGTGTACGTGTAATGCTAATGTCACTAACTATATATAAATATACATATATATATATATATATAAATTGAGATTATTTGACGAAAGATGGAAAACTACTTTTTCTCTCACAGTTGAATAACAAACTATGTCAGAAGCAGAGATTTAAAGTTACTTTGGTGTTAATTTCATCCCTCCATTTCTTCCTCGCCGACAATTTCATTCGTGTTTAAAATAATTACGCGAGCGTTAAAAATATTTTTGACATCCAATTTGCTCAAATCGCGCATTATAACGATTTGTTTACACTTGTGATTTGCCTATAGAAAAAAAAACTGGATGCAATTTTGTTTGCCTCTCGTTTTATGGTAGAATGAATCTCGTTTTATGATGCAGAATAAAATATCCACGTTAGCTTCAATGTCGTAAGTTTCTTGATGCACACAAAGGAGGTAAAATATTTTTATTGCACGACACGTGTGATTAATTCAACGCAACTCTGAACTTTCTTCAAAATCAATATATGAAATCGTTATTTATTATATATAATGTTTCGAAAGTTTTCACATAAAAAAACAAAAAAACAAAAAAAAAAAAAAAAAAGAAAAACA